>CABHPQ010113158.1:16414-43483 GCA_902168405.1 Peromyscus aztecus
TAGATAGATAGATAGATAGATAGATAGATAGATAGATAGATAGATAGGAAGATAGGTAGATAGGTAGACAGATGGATGGATAGATAGACAGAAAGACAAACGTTATACCTTTTTAAAGTTTCCATAAGACTATTTGGCTTAAGATGAGAGAGTTAGACTCAGGTCTTGTGAGTCAGCTTCCTTTGTCCTTTTCAATTATAGTGACTATGAGAACTGCAAAGTAAATGCAGATTTTTAATCAACAGACGAAGGCCCTAAGTCTGCTTCTCTGTGTATGCGAAGTGTATGCCCACGAGAAGTGTATATCTAGGCAAACTATACCTGAAAAATAAAACAAAGCATATAAATGTCTTCTTGAACATAGAAAAAGAATAGAAATAACAAAGATTACTTAAAATTGTTTAAAGGAAGACAGGGATATTCAGATTCTGTGCTCATGAGAAAGGAAGGTGTGGAATCACCTAATTCATATAAACTGTGTCCTGGACAATTAAATTCTAATAACCTTTATGTTAATTACAGATTTCTTGCTTTAACCTCTTTTAAAAAATAATTCACAATGTTCTTTTTTAAAAATTATTTTTATTATTTTTAAATATGTGGGTATGCATGTCGTGTGTGTGTGTGTGTGTGTGTGTGTGTGTGTATACATGCACACACATGTGTACATGCGTGCAGGTACCAAGAAAACCAAAGGCATTTGATTCCTTTGGAACTGGAGTTGGCAGCAGTTGTGAGCCACCTGATGTGGGTGCTGGGAGCCAAACTCGAGTCTTCTACCAGAGCCTCTATGAGAGTAGTATGTGCTCTTAACTGCAGATCCATATCTTCAACCCCTTGAAATATTTTGGATTGCATAGAATAATACATTTATTAGCATAAAATTTCAAGGTGACATAATAATCAAGTACTGAATTTTGATATTGTATAAAATGAGAAAGTCAGTATCTGTAGTCACCTCAGTGCTTATTCCAAAGTTTCTGACATGATAGGAAAAAAAAGAATAAATATAAAATGTTTTGGAAAAGAAAATAAAAGGTGTCATTGGGCATAACTGTTAAATACATTAAAGGAAAAAATGTAGACAGGCTGGAACGGTAGGATAATAATGACATAGAATATCAAAACCTAAGCCATGCGGGAGAGGGTAAATGGGAGAAGTGTAGTCAGGAAAATGCCAAAGATTAAAAAAAAAAACTGAATAGAATATATGGTTACACACAGGCACTGTCTGCTCAAATGTCTGAGGAAGGAATCTGGGAAAGTTGGATAGCAACAACTATTAGAAGAGGTAGATGCTGAGCAAAGGCCTCTGGCTGGAACAGCAAAGGAAAATGGAAAACTTTATGAAGCAGAACAGGACAAAGGCCAGAGTTCCACTAGGAAGCATTGGTGAAATTCATGGAGCTCTGCTCTCCCAGGGAAAGTCAGCCCAGCAGAGAGCAGGGGCCAGGGCTCAGAGAGAGACTCAGGAAAACATCGTGTGCTTTCAGTAACAGATTTTTTTATTTCTTCTTTATTTCTAATAATTAAAATGTGGAATTTTCATTCTTCCTTCTAATATTGCCCAATGACAACCCCCCAATTCCCTCTTGGGATCATGATTTATTTTTCTTGGTTATTGTTTTACACACACATACACACACACACACACACACACACACACACATGTATGTATGCATATCAACTGCTCAGTCTATTTAGTGTTACCTGTGTATATATTTTCAGCACTGAACACTTGGTATTGGATAATCAATTGGGGACTCATATATAGGGAAGACTGTTTCTTCATCTCTAAGATGATTTCTCCTCCTCTCAACATTCCTTAGTTTCCTGTAGTTCTTTGTGTCTGGGTGGGGCCCCATGAGATTTCCCCCTTCTATGTTAGGATGTCTATTGGTGGTGTCATTGTTCAGATCTTCTTTAGGCAGCCATATTATTTAGATATCATGGATGAAGCTTCCCTTTCATTTAAGGAAAATGTAATCTTACAGGAGATTTCATAGCCCTCTGACTCCTATGATCTTCCATCCTCCCCTTCCATGATAATCCCTAAGCCTTGGGGACAGAGACATATCAACTGGGAACAGACTCCCCCTGATCACTTGCTCTCTGCATTTTGACTAGTTATTATTTTCTGTAATGGTTTCCATTTGTTACAGAGAGACATTTCTTTTATGATGGGTGAGAGCTACGCTTATTGTGGGTATAAGGGTAAATGCTAATACAGTTTAAAATGTTGCTAATTTAGTAAACTGGCAATAGCAGGTTCTCCTCTAAGACTCATGACCTCCCTAGTTCCAGAGAGATGGCTAGGTTTCCATTACCAGATAAGATTTCTTTCCTGTTGCATGGGCCTTATGTCCAATTAGAGGGATGTTGGCTACAACAAAGATAGAACTGCACACTTAAGGCTATCATCACCAGGCTGATCATCACTGCAGTTCTGTGGTCCATAGGTATTGCAGCTGGGGAGAAATATGAATCGTTTCCACCCCTTGACAGCTTTTGGAATTATTAAGGCTAGTCCTCATGGAGGAGGCTTTTGAGTCAGATACAACTCAGGCTTACCAGGTCTTATTCCAAAATACATGGTGTCTTCAGTGACAGAGATCCACCTTCAATCTCTGAAAGGCAGCTAAGGGCAATGGTAATGGCCTATGTTGTTTTGGGAGTCTCTGATGAAGAGACTTTGCACTTCTCGTGCAAAGGACTTCTCTCTCTGGAGTTTTTGTTAGATAGTCTAAGGCTCTTGGGGGAAGCATTATCGGTCCAAGTGTGAAAACTTCATCTAAATCATATATGAATATATGAATACACATAGATGTATATATAGAGAGAGGAATAGCAGGATACAATGATTTGAAGAGGGAGATGAGCAAAATTGGTGGTGAGGACACTTAACTGGGACAGGGACAGGGGATCAATATAAAAGAGAGGAGGGAGGAAGGAAAAATGACACCATGTCTGAAAAAGTCATAAGGAATAATGGTGTTATGTATTTCCCTAAACGTAATAGACATTTTAAAAGGAAGAAAAGGCAGAGCAACTGTTACAAACGGCACTGGCAGAGGTCCCAAGCAAAGCCCTCTCCTAGGCACTCAGTCAACAGTGGCTAGATGTCATTCTTTAAAGGCGTGTGTGTGTGTGTGTGTGTCTGTGTGTGTGTCTGTGTGTCTGTGTGTTCCTGTGGCTATCTACGTATCAGTATGGATGTCTACAAAAGCCAAAGGCATTGGATTCCCCAAGAGCTGATGTTGCAGGCAGTTGTAAGCATTCTGATGTAGGTGCTGGGACACAAAATGAGGTCCTCTGCAAGAAGGGTACACACTCTTAACCTCTGAACCATCACTTTAACCCCTAAAAGTCATTTTTCAAGATACTTACTGAGTTAGTGAGTTGGTGGCTCAACCACCTCAGACCCTCATGATTCACACACTCAGAAAACTCAGAACAAGTGTCACACATGGACTATACACTAAAACTTACCTAGTATCTCTAGACTGTGGGGAAGAAACTTAGTATCAGAATCACATAGTATTCAGTAAAGTTGAAACCTGTTCGAGGCAGAGGTTCCAGACACACACTGAACATGAGGAAGCCCTGGACAGAGCAGCATTCACAGCCCAACTCATGACTTGGCTGTGTAAAAGAACACCCAGGTGTGTGTCTGGCAGCAGGGAGCCCACGAAGCCGTGCCTAGAGTCCAGACTGGAACCAGCATCGGGTGAGAAGCCACCTTCAGGCCTCTGCTCCCACCAGCTCTCTCACTTGACTTCCATCCCTCCATTACCAGTTATACCAGTGTCTACTCATGAGGCCAACTCTGCCTTGCTGTGTTTCAGTAGTGGATCTTCCTTTTCCCACTCTTTTCTTTTCCTCTTCACGTTCACTTTGCTAAGTTCTCCCAAAGAACAAGGCTGGTCTGCCTTGGAGGATTGCCCTGTCTCAACCTCCCAAAAGCTAAGGTTGTTTTAGATTATTTGATTATCTTTACCCCCTCTATTCTACCTGTAACCTGAGTCTCCTCATCACCCCTTGTCCATTGTAGCCTCTTCTAACTTTGCACACTTTTATTTTCTCTATCATATCAATACTCATCACTGGTCTTATTGTTTGTTTTTCCCCTTTCCACTCATAAACACAGGGACTAATATCTTAGCTCACAAATGCTATCAGTGATTGGAGTTGAATGTGTAAATTGCTTTTATTGACTGTTAATGTTAATGCACTGTATTCTTGGCCTACCACTTTAATAGTGGCTTTTTTTTTAGATAGTATTCTACTCTCAGGGCAATACTGCAGACTGAACTTGGTCCTCTTAACATCTGGACTGAGGATATAGCTGCTAATGTAGACCCCCCTATGCTAGAAGAGAAAAAAATCTAACACCTCCTCCCTTAGAGCCTAGTTGCTCATGGAGGTTGCAAATACTTCCATTAAAAGAATAATAGTGACCAAAAAATTATTCCATAGCTACATGTGGTGGCACATGCCTTTAATCACAGGGAAATAGAGGCAGGTGGAAATCTATACATGCAATGCCAGCCTACAGTGAGTTCCATGAACGCCAGAACTACATAATGAGATGCTGTCTCAAAGAAATTAATAATAATAACCTAGCCAGTGTCCTACTATTAGTTACACAAGTTCCAATGCAAAAGCACAAGAAACAGGAAAAAACAAGTCAAATCACTCCTCCAAATTTACTAATCTCACAATAAAGGCCTCCAATGAGAATGTATTAGATGAAACCCCAAAGAATTCAAAAGAAAGTTTTTAAGTATGTTCAAAGAAATCAAAGAGGACACAGAGACTTGGATGAATTCCAAAAGGTCAAAAACAAATAAACGAATTAAATAAGGAAGTCAGTACAGGATCTGAAAATAGAATTCTAAGAAAGGTGGAAACAGTGAATGAAAACTCTTATGTTTAATATAATTATTGATGCAACTGCAGAATATATAACATGATATTCTCCAAGTGCTTGAATTTTCTTTTTTTTCATTCTTTCCCCACCTAATTTTTTTCTTTTTCTCTTTTGAAGTTTTTATTACTAATAGCTAGCATACATCATTTATACAGAATAACAGGCTTCATTACGATACCTTCATACAAGCATATAATGTATTCTGATGAAAATCATTCCCGATTGCTATCACCCTCTCCCACTCCTGTTGGTCAATTGCCTTCCATTTCCTAACTCATCTCCCCTTCTACTTTAATGTCTTTTTTGTTTTATTCTTTTTTTTATGTGGAGCAAGGGCTTGAATTTTCTCATTCAGTTTTTTCTTATCTGTCATATCTTCATGTTCTTTTAATGAGTTTTAGTATATTAGCCATTACACTTTAAAATATTATATCTCACTTTACCTTTTATATTTATTATGCATATTTTAGGGGTTGTTTGAGAGGTTACTGCTGCAGAATGTTACTGTAACTATGTAAAGGTGTGTTACATTTGTTTATGCTTCAATGTTTAATTATGTAAAGATGTGTTGCTTGCCTGCCTAAGGCACCTGATTGGTCTAATAAAAGGCTGAGCAGCCAATAGATAGGCAGGAGAGGGATAGGTGGGGCTGCCGGGCAAAGAGAATAAGTAGGAGAGAAGGGAGGAGAAGAGAGAGAATGAGAGAAGAGGGAGAAAAAGAGGAAGACACCTGGGGCCAGCCAGTCAGACCAAGAGTAGGACATGCAGAATGAAAGAAAGGTAAAAAGCCCTGCAGCAAATGTAGAGGAAGAGAAACAGATTAATATAAGTTATAAGAGCTAGCAAGAAACAAGCATAAGATAGGGCCAAGCATTCCTAACTAATAATGAGTCTCTATGTCATGATTTGGGAGCTGGCTCGTGGCCCAAAAGAAAGCCTGTTATAGGTTACAATATGTATTCATACTTATCCAGTCTCAGTCTTAAGATTATTTAGTTATGAAATGAGAAATGAAGCCAGAAAATTCATTTTACTTCAAAAATCCAAAGATTCAACCTTCCTCTATTTAATGACTTGCATAAAATTATTATTATCTTAAGTATTGACTAAGTAATTAGCTAAGTAAAAAATTATTAATCAAACCTTGCTAGGCTTTGATGATTTTAGCATCATTTTGTTTGTGGATGGAAAAACCAAGAATTGCTTCCATATTTAAGGTGTGTACACATTTGGTTATTTTAAAATAGAAATCATTACTCATTGCTCAATATGGTGGGAGAATTACGGTCATAGTTAATGTCAATGGTAGAATCAAGTCTGAAAAAGTGATTGACAAACTGGTTCTGCTTTCCTTCTTAACTCTTCAAAGTATCCTATGTTCACCTAGCATAGCTGATTATCAGGTGATATTAAAAATTAAGGAAGTCATCATCCACATGAGTCAGTAAATGCCTCAGTCTTGACAACCATCTGGCATTGCTTGGTATAAATCACCAGGTCAGTTGAGTGGACATGTGTGGATATTTCTAAGGAAGCAAACTGAGCAAGCCGTAGGAAAGAAGCCAGGAAGCAGCATTCTTCCACGGCTTCTGCTTCAGTTCAGGCTTTTACCTTGAGTTTTTACCCTGACTTTCCCTGGTGATGGAGTATAATGTGAGAGTTGTAATGTGAAATAAACTTTCTCATCCCCAAGTTGCTTTTGGTCATGGTTTTAATCACAGCAATAGAAACCCTAAGAAACTCAGTGTACAGTAAGCTTGCAGCATCACTTTTATGTATAAACCTAGGACATCAAATTAAGTTTTCAACATGTGCTATTTAGTCTATAGAAACAAAACAAAAGAAGTAAGCAAACACACAAAAATCCTCTTTGACTTCAAGCTCTGCTCAAATTCTATATCCCTGACAGTTCAATTTCAGCATTTGGTGAAGACTGAAAACTCCCTCCTCACACTGGTTACTCTCTATCAAAGAATTGGTAGGTATAAAGCCTAAGGATGCATGGATTTCCAGGTCTTCCAAACTTTCAGCTTAAGACGCTGCACTCCCATCTTCTTTACCCCTTAGTGATGCTGATGATCCAACACGTACATAGACACAGCCCTGAGAAAATGTCTTCCCACTGCACTATAACAGCAATCTGCTCATGGGGCTTCTGCAAGTACAGCAAGCTACACAAAGCTGGATTTAAATGAAATTTGAGCATATTAAAAATGTATTTCAAATGATGAAAAAAAAAATTCATTTTCACAATCACACTGAGGCTTCAAACAGGAGCCTTTCTCTTGTAGACTTTTCCAAATGTGACTCTGAATGAGCAAATGGGAAATCGGAAGAAGAGCTCTTGACAATGAGGCGACTCCACAGGGCTCTAAATAGTGTGACAACAGAGACACAAAGCACAAACCTGCATCATGGGAATGCACCTTTTTCAGAAGCAGAGTTGCAGAAACATGGAGAACCCTCAGAGGACCGGTGATTGGCTCCATAGGATGAGATTCAAATGTATTTGCTTCCCACTCCCTTTCTACCACCGTGGGAGAGAAGAAAATGCACTCTGCTTGACTGTGGTGATAATCTACGAGCTCCCTTGCTCTCTTGGTCAGCCTTTTCAGAGCTGCTACCTCCTCAGCACTGCTGACCTGGTAGGTCTGATTATGGATGATCAATGTGCCTATTTGCAATAAAACTCTTTGCACAGATCTGGACCCTCAGCCCTTATTCACTCATGCAGATAATAACGGCAGTCCAAGGCACTTGCCCATAACTCCAAGCTTCATTAAACAAAGGGAATGTCACCGAAAGTCTCTCTAACTGCCTTTATGCTGCCACCAGGAAAAAAAATGGAAATTCTAAGAAAGTAGAATTTACAGTGATGATAAATAAGAATTTGTATATCTGTGTGCTTTTTTTTTCTTGTGTCCTTCTTGGATGTCCAGTGCTAAAATCCTGCCACTGCAGTGGTTAGCGGAGAGAAATGTGAACAAAGGAATGGGTTGGAGGCAGATTCTTCCTCCGAAGTTTTCAATGGGAATTCTCAGCTCTGTGGAGAGAATGGGATGTAGCCCCTCCTCCTCATTTATTATGGACACAAGCAGTGTCAGATGGTGTCTCAAAGAGCTGGAGGTTGGCAAGATGCTGGGGTGGCTCAGAGGCATCCAGCACAGACTTGAAAAGAGGGTCCCCCTGTGATACATCACAGCATGAAGTTTGCTCTACCTTTTCTAGAGATCTCAAGGTTCTGGTACCCATTTTCTATAGACACACATGTTAACCTGGTATTTGAGGAAGACATCAGCTGGGAAGTTCTGATACAGGATTCGGTGTTAAGATGAGGGTGCCCATTCAGACTGATAGCCAAGCCTCTGCTGACTATGGGCAGGACTCACACTTTGCCTCCATTCCTATGAATGTTTTTCTGAACATGTTAGAACATCTGTTCACTTTCTTCTATAGTCCTCTCCCTTAATACTAAACTTCAAGGAAATTCTTTTGTTCCTGTTTGAATAACTCTGCCATGATTCAAAACCCATAAGGAAAATGAATCTTTCAGGGCAAGATAATTCCAATATACAAGTCAGATTCTCAGTTTCTTTTAGATCAATTAAGTGTTTGTTTCTGGGTAATAATGAGTATTTGTGTTTCAACTCTCAAGCAAAGGCAAATTAGTGATAAATGTGTTCATATATCCATCGTCCATTCCTTTTATTTTTCATCTCTTATTCTCTGTCCTGAACAATGACTAAGCATGGTTTCAGAACTTAAGCTAGTGAGGCTCAGAACAAGATGTCTTACCACAGAGAAAATACTGACATCAATCCTTTGGAATCTTTCCCCCCAAAAGATTACCTAGAAGATACAGGTATAGGTGGCCACATACAATATGATAGACATATCGTTTTGTGCTCATTCACTACTAAATGTTAAGAAAATGGGCTAGTGGTGTTTTCTGCCCACTCAGAAACTGATTGATGAGCAAATGGTCCATAATAATGCCATAGTACAATCTACTTTAAAAATTCCTTTTCCTTCTGATCCCCTCTCAAACCTTAAAATGGTGTGCACTCACCTCATCCAAAGTCCACCGCTCAGTCTCTCAAGTCACCCAGAAGTATTTCTGTGTGAAAAGAGAAATGCATAAAAGGTTTTTATAAAATTTATGAGAGAGTAGAAGAGAGATATATCAATATTAAGGAAATTATTACATACGACAAAGATTATCCTTAAAACACCCTCTGAAAAATATGCCGAGAATGACTGCAGGATGTGAACATGAGTGACCTGGAAGAATTGAAGAAAAACAGGCTAGAGGTACAGTCAAACACCTGTAAGAAATTAAATTCACAGATGAGCGCAGGTCTCAACAATCTGTCTGAAGGTCAAAATCGAGCCTGGGGAAGGGAAGTTGTAAGGTACTGTATTTTTTTTTTCTCAACAAAATGGCTGTCTGGTCACTAACAGTACCAAAACTATGGGTTGATCCAGAGGGAGCGAGTTCCCTGTGATCAGAAGTTACCTGAGGAAAGACACTACTGAATGGTGAGAGACTTTCATTAAGTACAACTGTATTTCAAACTTTCTAAAGTCTGTAGTGAGCTAGGAACTAAGAAACTTGATAAAGCAAATGAAAACGGACCTAGCATTTATTTCCTCTCCAGCTGACACCTTCAGCGCAGGCTAGATTCCTGGTGGATATTTTCATCGTGGAATTTGATTCTTTTCTAAAGGGGAGAATGAGGAGAACTTTAATTTTGTTTAAAGAAACATTTTTTGTTTTTACAAAGTCCAGAAATGATGCGATGTGCAGTAAAAAGTGACTCTATTTATGGAAACTTCATGTGGCATAAAGATGTTAAGGTTTCAAATCGTGGAAGTTCTCACCTACTTAGAATAAGTTAGGACAAGGAACCTATTGTTCCAAATTAAAACCCAGGATAAAGTATTAATAATCTGCTAACAATACATCCTCCTCCGTGCCGAGATGACCGGCCACACTAGTGGAAGCCCATGAACTGTGGACTGGTGGCTGTGGAGCCCCCATGGGGCTGGACTAGGCCCTCTGGATATGGAAGACAGTTGTTTGGCTCGAACTGTTTGGGGGGCGCCCAGGCAGGGGGATCGGGATCTGTCCCTGGTCTATGGGCAGGCTTCTGGAACCTGGTGCCTGTGATGTGACACCTTGCACAGCCTTGGTGCAGTGGGAAGGGGCTTGGACCTGCCTAGGCTCAGTGTGCTGGGCTTTGCTGACTCCCCATGGGAGACCTCGATTTGGGGGATGTGGGGATGCGGGGTGGCTTGGGAAAGAAGGCTGGGGGGTGGGAGGAGGAAGGAGGGAGGCTCTGTGGATGGCATGTGGAGTGAGTAGAAAATTTCTTAATAAAGAAAAATGAAGAAAAACCAATATATCCTCCTCTTACGTCCCACATATTTTAGCTGAAAGCAGAGTTGAGCTACTCAAAGCTCCCCCCGGAACTTAAGGTTCTGTGCTATTGACCAGCTATATAATACTTGAATGGATTCTGTGTGTCTGTCCATTCAGCTGCACCTCCCACGGGCTAGAATCCCTGTCTTAGCACATGGTTCCCTTTCCCTTCCTTTATTTTTAATCTGGACAGTTCAGGCTTCTGTCCTGCCTTTGGTTTAGTCTCTGAGTTATCTCTTTGGCCTCCAAGGATTGGAACTTATTTCAATATATTTCTACCATGACATAAATTCCTATGGATGAACTTGTTCAGATACACTATATAGAAACCATTTATGTCTTGGTCTCTTTTCATGCTCTGTAGCACTTGGCATAATGGCTTCATATATTATTAGTTGTTTAGCCAGATTTGTGAGATTTAATTAGCCATTTTTTCCTACCTATGTATTTCCCATAAAAGTAAAACGATATCAAAAATGATGAAATTTGTAAAATATCACGCACAAAATATTGATATTTTTCTTCCATTTCATCAGTGAGTGCTCAGCTTAATGATTGGCATTTATTAAGGTATTTGAAATACATGATCACCTACCATTTAAAATCAACCAGCTTATATTTCTGGAATGCAAGAGGAGATAAAGCAAGCATCCCTGAAAGGGTGAAAGTTTTGAGCAACTTCATGCTTCTTTATACAGACATGGTGAGGCTACCTCATGGGCAAGGTGGGAGATACAGGCTAGAAAGAGTCTTCCTGTTTTCGAGCCTTCGATCAACATCACTACCTCCAACAGCCAGAGTGTCCACTGTGGAAGAGTTGTGTAAGAAGAGACAGATGAGGAGGAGGAACTGTGGGACACAGAATCGCTCCTCTTGTTTTCATCAAATTAAGGAATTTCAACTCTATTCCCCAGACAGCAAAACAGGAAAGAAGTATGACAGCATCTTCCTCAGTTCCTTCCTCTCATGGGTAGACTGGCCGATAGAACTGAAAATGTAGGAGGCATGAATACATGCAACCCAACGTTGTCTAATTCCCCGTGTTTCAGAGATAACTTGACTGCAGGATGCAAGCAATCCTCTGAATCCTCCCATGTTCAAGAACCTCTTTAGCAGGTACAGCATGATTCCAGCAATGCAGAGAAATAGTTCTGGGAAGACCTATCACTATCTCATAACGAACATTGATTTTCTTGTGACAGGCAATATTATTCCCAGACATATCTTATCTGAAACATAAACAGATACTCTCCATTGTCATCATCTCAGTAGTCTTGTTAGGTTGCAAAATGTTTTCAGATTTATTCATTCATTAAATCCTTTTTGACAACTCTATAATTTGGGTAGGACAAATAATTTTACCTCTATTTTGATGCTAAGAAAGGTTATATGGCATCTTCGGGTTGCTCAGGCAATAGTGAAAAGGCTAACTGGTCCTGGTGAGCAAATGTTCTTCTTCCTATTGCTATACAGTTTATACGCTTACCATATTCTCATTACATACTGTTCTTGTAAAGACAGGCTTAACTGCAAGTGACTAAAACTGCATGATATGTCCTTCTGTTTAATTGCCAAGAACATGTTAGTATGTGTGATTAAAAATATTTTAATATTAATCTAGTATCTAAAAAACAGTAATAAAAAGGTTCTAACTGTGTTAAATAGATGCCTGGATGGTGGATAAGTATGCCATAGGCATAAAGATAGAATGAGATGTGATTCTTGAGGAAAATAAATATAGTAATTCACAAATCACTGGAACACATGCTGTGCATACTGTGGTAGAGACACACACATTATACCAGGGATTCAAACAATGAAGCTATTCATAGAGTCGTGTTTTGAGATTAGTCTACAAATGTTGTACTATATATCCATTATAAGTTTCTTTATGCTGTAAATAATTGGAACTAATGAAGCATGAATGGCCCATTGTAAGAATTTCTCAAAGGAAGTCACCTTAGAATCCATGAAAACTAACAAAGAATCTAAGGTTTTAATACTCCAAAGACCTTAAATGTAACACCCACCCCTAAACATTTTTATTAGCATGGTGACATCCAGATGAAGTGGAGGGCAGAGGGGAGATGCATGGTGTCAGGCATACGTCTTCTGGGTAGTGAAAGCAAGCATTGAAGCAAGGCATTATGTGGACACATTTCTAACCTTGACACAAGTTGCTGATGAAATGGCCCTCAGGATAAACAGCACAACTGGCCTGATTTTGACCTGAGTGGTCGGGGCCTTTTAGCAATGGGGTGCTTGGAGTGTTCTGTCATGCAAATTAATTCCTCAACAAGAACAGAACACATTGTGTAAGCAACAGACAAAGGAGACAGATTGGGGCTAAACAAGTTGAGGATCTCTCTCAGAGATGGTGGGCATTAGGGGGATTTAGCAGAATGAACAGAAACTACCTTAGGAAAGATAACATGGAAGTCCAAAATACTTTGGTACTTTAATCGAGTATGCTGCTTAGGGGAAAACACAGCCTGCACCCCAACACCTGCTGGACCTAATGGACTCTGAAATGTTGTTTCAGAATTAATCAAGTCATTTAAAATCAGAGCCACAGTCTCCATTCCCTACTCGTGTGCATAAATGTGCTGATCCTGATACTAATCCATGTCGGGTGACTTGCGCAATATATCACCATAATTGCCATTTTAGGGCTGCAAATTGGAGCTAAAATAACCAGATGCAAAAGAGATGGCCATATCATACCCTCAAGATGGATCTTCAAAGTTCAAGGAGAGTTCAAGCATGGGAGAGGCAGTAGAAAGGGGTCAAGTGTAAGGGGATTGTTCATGTTCAAGAGGAATTAACTTCACAAATATATTGTTTCTGAGGTGGTAATTGTCCCATCTTACAGTTATTCATACCTCATTTACTCGTTGCATTCTTCTCAAGCATTTAATGAAATGAATTTGATTTTGACAAAATATTCTATTTCAAAATTGTCATTAATTTCCAGGATTTTTTTTTTTATTCTTCTCTAAATTATCAGTTTAAAGGGATAGAAACTGGTGTGGGGAAATCTACTATCTCTCTAGGTGATCCTTGGCAAGAGTCAATGTTAGCTTTAGATCATTCCTTCATTGTTCAGTTAATTAAGTCATTAATTTTTTTAAATGGGGGGGGGCTACCATACCTATACCCCAAATACCTGAAATGTAAAAGGCTAAGATCTGTTTGATGTGGCCATGTGAGTAAGATTAAAGCAGTTCTCCAGTTAATCTGGTACATGTTCTCACTTGGCGCATGAAAAGGTGCCCAAAAAAGTCTAGTGAATAGTTATTTGTCCATGTGAAATTGTGACAGATTGGGAAAACTGGAGCAGGACAATGTGCTTATGATTAAGTTGCTTAAAAAAAGATTACTTGCGTATTTGATTAAGTCTTTATCCTGTTAACATTCATATAAAATAACTTCCCGTGAAAAGATAGCCAAATTTCCACTTTTATTTCAAATCCATACTTGTTAAGCCAGGGGTCAAAGATATCCATAATCTGGAGCCACTTGCTAAGCATTCCTTTCTTCACAAGCCAACTTCTGTAACAGTAAATGCCTCATAATTCCTCAAGAAGCAAAGTTGGTTTATATCTCATAACCATTCCAGGGTTCTGTTTTGTCTGTGACAAATCTCTCTTCTTCCTTTCTTAAGCAAGCATCATCATTATCATCATTCTTCAATACCCAGCTGAAATGTCATGACTCTTCTCTGACAGGTCACCCCACTTTTAGAAGTTGCTCCATTTTATGCTTTCCAATAGTGCAAAATCGAAACTCCAATTGTAAGCCTTATGACAGTATATTGCCAACATTTTCTTGGTGTCTGTCACCTTCAATTACTATCAAAACTTCCTGAAAAACTATATTAAATATAAGTTAAAGCAATTTTATAAGCAAATATTGTTAAGTAATAATAAAATCGTTTTGTTATTATCTCTTAAAAAAAGCAACACATCACAAAATCTCATCAATATTTCTTTGTGTTTATTATTTTGAATCAAATATGAAAACCACTGTTAGAGATGGGATAAAATATTTAAAAGGGGAAGAACATTTGAAGAAAGAATTCTCAAAACTTCTCTCAAGATAGATGAAAATTATAGATTACAATTCTAAGTTCAAACAGCAGGATTAAAATAAGTAAAACCAACCAAGGTACATAATAATCTAATGGCTCAAATTACTATCATAAAGAATTAAAAATATAGCCAGTGTAGGAGGAAAATATTACATATCACAGAACAACAAAGATCACAATGAGCCTCATTGCCAAAACCCATGCACCCAAGCAACAAAAGCAGTAAAAATTTTAAAACAATAAAAGAAAAACTAAGGTTAAGAAAAACAATAATTTTAATCTGGGAAAAAAATAAAGGCAAAAATTACTATAGTACCAGATGTGATGATGGTACACTCATATAATCTCTTCTCCAGAGACTGAGCATTATTCTAAATGAGTGTATGCTAAATAATGGTGTTTCATAATGATAAAGCAAAGCTGAGATGAGACTCATCTGCAATTACAGCTTCAAGTTTCAACAGTCCACTCCAATAAGGAGAATAAACAGATATGAAATATCAAGAGCATACAAGACAGCCAAACAACTAAACATACTTAATGTTACATAACAGAAGCCAGCTAAGCAAGCTTGAATAAACTAGTACATATGGAAATCATACAGAGTACAGATTCTGACCATCACATAATTGAACTGGAAGTCAGTGATTAAAATCTGGAAATTTGAAACTCTAATTAAACTCAGCAGACCACACACAAAAAGAAGGCATGGAAGTAATACATGGATTTGATGAAAAGAGGGTTCCAGACAGAAAGGAAGAATGTGAATAAGGGGGATGGGGGTGAAAAAATGACTAAAATTCATTATATAAGTGTAGGGAACTGTCGAACAATAAAAAGAAACTAAAAACTATTTTTTAAAAAAAATATAAGAATGAGATAATATTTGAAAATTAAACAAATTTGCCTAAATAGATCTTTGGATCAAATACAAAAAATTAAAAGGAGAAATCATAAAATATTTTGACTTCATGGACTTGGGAACAAAACACCTTAAATTTTGTGGGGTGCCTCTAAATCAGTGCTTCAAGTAAATTTATTGGTTGAAATGCTCATATTAGGAAAGAAAGGTCAGTCTAAAACTCTGAAGGAATGAAATATTATTTATGAGACACTAAAAATAGATGAATGGGTGTGGTCCTACATACATTTGTCAATTCATTAAAATCCAAATTAAGAAAACATGCCATCATTGTATTTATGTTATTTAGCAATAGAATTTTGGTCTTTGTTTTGTTTTGTTTTTCGAGACAGGATAGACCTGGCTAACTGGAACTTGCTTTGTAGACCACAGTGACCTTGCACTCACAGAGATCCACCTGCCTCTGCTTCCCAAGCACTAGGTTTAAAGGTGTGCATCCATACCCAGCTATAAAATTTATTTTAAAATAAGTTACACAAGTCTACTATTTTCTATGAAGTATTCATTGCCAGAATTAATTAAATATATAGAAAAATTTAATGATTACTATGGAACAAATTAAGGCTGAGACTAATTTTATGATAACGAATTTGATGGCTGAGAAGATGACTCAGTGGGTTAAGGTTCTACATGCACACACATCAGGACCTCAGTCCAGAACCCTCATAAAGGCCTGGCATGGCAGCATGGACCTGCAGGCTCTCTGGCCCACTGGTCTACCCAGGCAGTGAACTGCAGGTTGAGTGAGAGATGCTACCTCAAAAAATAAGGTAAAGAGCAACTGAGCAAAGATGAAAGAAAGACATCTGGATGTCATTCTGTGGCCTCCACATGCATCTGACTGAACAAACATACACATGCAGAATCCCACACCATACACACATACACACACACCACACCACACCACACATACACACACACACACACACACCACACACACACCACATCACACATACATATATACCACACCACACACACCATACCACACCACACCACACACACACCACACACACACCACACACACATATACACCACATCACACCACACACACCACACCACACACACACACCACACACACACACACACACACACACACACACACACACACACAATCACCTATATGCAAAAAGAAAATTAATTTCAATACCTTCATGATATTCTTATCTCATAAGAAGATATGGAAGTAAACTTTATCAAGGGCACACGGCACTGAAAGAGCAGAAAAAGATACATGTTTAGGTTTCCAAAGGTTGGATTCCTAAGACTGCCTAATGGATAAATTCTTTCAACATTTGGGGAGCTGATCATGTCTGCTCCATAGCACACAAAAACGTATTTTATTTAGTTAAGTTTATAAAAACAAAACAACAAGAAACGAAATTAAAATTGGTAAAGACAGCATATTTTAAGAATAGCAAATTCTACTCTGCCCAGTTAAGACACTAAAGTGCCTAAGTCTAGTTCTCAGTTGTTAATAGTGCTGCATCCTCCCAACAGACAGAAACTGAGAAAAGCATGGACTCTGCTCACTGGCTAAGAAGGCCTCACATAAAGAGGAACATTTCTCACCGAAATACATTAAATGATGAAATAGCCACTTTTTTTATTTTATTTATTTATTTTTATTTATTTATTTATTTGGTTTTTCGAGACAGGGTTTCTGTAGCTAGTGTTTTCCTGCCTGGCCCACGGTCAGGATAAATCTCTTTCACCTGCCAGTCCCACACCTGCTCAGACCCAAGCAAGTAAACACAGAGACTTATATTGCTTACAAACTGTATGGCCATGGCAGGCTTCTTGCTAACTGTTCTTATAGCTTAAATTAATTCATTTCTATAAATCTATACCTTGCCACATGGCTCGTGGCTTACAGGCATCTTTACATGCTGCTTGTCTTGGTGGCGGCTGGCAGAGCGTGACTCCCTCTGCCTTCCCATTCTTTTAATTCTGTTAGTCCCACCTATACTTCCTGCCTAGCCACTGGCCAATCAGTGTTTTATTAGCAACACATTTGCCATACAGAACATCCCACAGCAGGTTTCTCTGTGTAATTTTGGTGCCTTTCATGGAACTCACTCTGTAGCCCAGGCTGGCCTCGAACTCACAGAGATCCGCCTGGCTCTGCCTCCCCAGTGCTGGGATTAAAGGCGTGTGCCACCACCGCCCAGCTATTTTTTAATATGTTGAAGAAGTTGAGATCAAATTACTGCAAAAATAGTGAAATGCACTCCTTTAGGTCAAATGAGGATGTCCCAATCATTGCACAATTAAGTCTGTAGAGGAAATTTTAACTACTACAGTGAAACAAAATAAATATGAATATGAATAGGGAAAGGGAGACATATCCTTTCTGTAAAAACAACACATATTAAAGAAAATTCCAGCCAAGCATGGTGGTACACATCTTTGATCGCAGCACATCAGGAGGCAGAAGCAGGCGGATCTCTGTGTTAGCAGATATCCTGGTCTATGACTTCCAGGCCATCCAGGGCTACATAGTGAGATCTCGTCTCACAAAACAACCTCCAAAAGACAGAAAAGTATATGAAAGTAGTGAGAAAATTAAATAAGATAGTCACATAGAGACATACACAGGGAGACAAAGAGGGGGTAGGGGGCTACAGAGATGGCTTGGAATTTTTAAGAGTACTGGCTACTCTTCCAGAGGATCCAGATTGAATTCCCAGCACCCATATGGTGGTTCACAACCACATATAACTCTAGTGCCAGGGATTCCAACACCCTCTTTTGGACTCTGTGGACACTGCACACAGGTAGTATACAGACATACGCAGGCAAACAACCATTCACATAAAATAAAAATAAATAAATATTATATGCATATATATTTTTATATATGCATGTATTTATAAAACTGTCTTCAACATACAATCAATACACTTAAAACTATTGTGTAACAATGAATTCTTAAAAATTGCATAGTCAGTATCAAATATTCTAATTACCAAAATGAGGCAACAAAAACACTAATTAGCTGCATTTAGTCATTCCACAGTGCATGTTGTATATGAAATATGTGTGATTTCTTATTGTCAACTAAAAATCATTCAATTTTAGAAAGCAACTAAAAATATTGAAGTCTAGAAATAACACTAACAAGGTCTTGTGGACCCCTCCTCATCTTTAAAACTTTGCCAGAGAAAGAGTACAATTTGCTATATACACATGTGATAGCAAGATAGAATTTAACATTGTTTAAATCTTTTCATACGCAACTATAAGTAAAATCTAATTTTAAAATAATTTCTTTGTAGTATCTCATTTTTATTCTTCATTGTACTATGCTCTGTGGAGGAAACTTTAAAAAACTCACAGCGTTGTCAAGATAATGTGAGCCAGGCATGGTGGGCAAGCCCATCATCTTAGCACTCAGGTATCAAAGGAAGTAGAATTGTGAGTTTGAAGCCAACATGAATCACATAGTAAGTCCTTGTCTCAAAACAAACAAAACAATCATATGAAATAATAAAGTCCCTGGAAATAATTATAGTGAGTATGTATAGTGACAGAAATAATAAATAAAATTCTGTACTTTCATGTAATTAAATAAATGAAATACTATAAATTAGAGATAGATGAAAATATTTAATTATTTGATAAACTCATAGGTACAAATCTGAGTTGATGGAAAGGAAAAGTGAGTACCACTTGAGTAAATAAACCAGAAATAAATATTTCTGGTTCTATTTGATGATTTGATAGAATAAAATATGAGCTGCTAATCACAGAGGCATTGGAGAAATAAATATGGAATGATACACAGCCCAAAAGAGAATTCACAGGATGAATTCTCTGATCTTTAGTTGGAAAAGATACTTGAACCAAGTAGAAGTTTGAGATTTCTTGTGTTAAAAATTATCTAAGCAGCAGTAAAAGTCATAAGGTAACTTAAAAATATTTTAGCATGTTTGATGAATGAAAGTATAGTATATTTCTTAGCTCTTGTAAGTCAACAAAACCATTGCATTAAGTGTATGAAAATGGAAAATACTTAAATTTTAAATGAAACCAGCAATGGTCAGAGTATATGAAAATATACATTATTATACTCTGTCAGTATGAACAAAAATTGGCATGGGGGTTCAAGATGGCAGCCTAGTCAAAACTTTGCCCATCATAGCTTAATATTGCTCTTTATTACTCTAATAGGACAGTGAGCAAATGGAAAAAAAACTAGATATTCAACAAGATCATGATTACACAAATATGATAAAAAAAAATCCGACATAGGCCTTGGGAAGAAAGATGTGGAGCATCCTAGCCTGGCCCTGCTCATCCAAGTGTACTGTCTCCACTTCTGCTTTGCCTCCCAGGCACCTGGGGGGACATGTGAGCACATTTCCTTTTCATGTAATTGTTGGCCAGCAGTCTCTCCTGGCTGGGCCACGAACTCTGTGTATGTACTGCACCCTTAAGCACTGCATGAGAGTTGAGAGGGAGAAACTACCAGAAAAGAAACAGGTATCAATGCAGGGAGCAAAGATGTACTAAAATAAAGTTGGGGTAACAAAGGCGCCCTCTTATACAATTAGTGTGTGTGTGTGTGTGTGTGTGTCTGTGTATACATGCATGCATGAGCATGTATGTGTACATATGTGCCACCACTTGCAGGCTGGGGTCAAAAGGCAATTTAGAAGTAACCAATTTTCTGCTTTTACCTGTGGGCTCAAAGGATCAAACTCAGATCACTGGACTTAAGGGCAAGCCCGTTTACCAGCTCAGCCATCTTATCTACCCCAAAGGTATCATATAGCCTACTCTCTCCTCACTCCTGCCCCATACTCACAGGAAAGGGAGATTTATTACTTCAGCTTGACTGCTTGCCCCAGCTCCAGGCAGTTAATGTCTCACAATTGTTTACTGTTATTTTCAGACTGTTATTCAGGCAACACTTCTCAAAGCTCTATGCATTCTATTTCATTCTATTATATAGGTATCATTTCTAAAACAATATTCTTAATAATTCTGGGAAATCTCATACAATGTGTTTTGTTTTGTTTCAATTTTCATATTTTCTTTTTTTTACTAAGGAATTTTTTATTCATTTTACATACCAACCACAGATCCCCCTCTCTTCCCTCCTCTCGCCCCTCCAGCCTCCTTCTCCCAACCCATCCCAGATTCCCTCCTCCAACAAGGTATGGCCTCCCATGGGGAGTCAGTAGAGCCTGGTACATTCAGTTGAGGCAGGTACAAGCCCCTCCCCCTGCATCAAGGCTGTGCAAGGTGTCCCACCATAGGCAATGGGCTCCAAAAAGCCAGTTCGTGCACCAGAGATGGATCCTAATCTTATTGCCAGGAGACCCCTTAAGCAGATCAAGCTACACAACTGTCTTGCTTATGCAGAGGGCCTAGTCCAGTCCTGTGTAGGTGCCACAGCTGTTGGTCTAAAGTTCATGAGTTCCCACTAGCTTCATTTGGTTGTCTCTGTAGGTTTCCACATCATGATCTTGTTGCTCCTTTCTCATAGAATCCCTCTTCTCTCTCTTTGACTAGACTCCTGGAGCTCGGCCTGGTGCTTGGCTATGGATCTCTGCATCTGCTTCCATCAGTTACTGGATGAAGGCTCTATGATGACAGTTAAGGTATTCACCGATCTGATTACAGGAGTAAGCTAGTTCAGACACCCTCTCCACTATTGCTCGTAGTCTAAGGTGGGTTCATCCTTGTGGATTCCTGGGAACTTCCATAGCACCCAGTTTCTCCCTATCCCCATGATGTCTCCCTCTATCATGGTATCTCTTTTATTGCTGTCCCACTCTGTCCCTGCTCCAGCTAGACCATCCTGTTCCCTTATGTTCTCATCCCCCATCCCCTACCCTCCATTGCCCTCTTCATCCCCTGTTTACTCATGGAGATCTCATCTATTTCCCCTTCCCAGGGTGATCCATGCAGCCCTCTTAGGGTCCTCTTTGTTAGCTAGCTTCTCTGGAGCTGTGGGTTGTAGTATCTAACAAAATAAACTTCAAACTAAAATCAGTCAAAAGAGATCAGGAAGGACATTTCATATTCATTACAGGAAAAATCCACCAAGATGAAGTCTCAATTCTGAACATTTATGCCCCAAGAGCCACCCACATATGTAAAAGAAACATTACTAAATCTTAAATCACACATCAAACCCTACACAGTAGTGGTAAGAGACTTCAACACCCTACTCTCACCAACTGACAGATCTGCCAGACAGAAACTTAACAGAGAAATAAGGGATCTAACAGATGTTATGACTCAAATGACTTGATATCTACAGAACATTTCACTCAAACACAAAAGATATACCTTCTCAACACCCCATGGAACCTTCTCTAAAATTGACCACATACTCAGTCACAAAGCAAAACTCAACACATACAAAAAATTGGAATAACCTCCTGTATTTTATCAGACCACTGTGACTTAAAGTTAGATTTCAACAACAAAAATTACAGAAAGCTGAATAATGGAAACTGAATAATGATCAACTGAATCACCAATGGATCAAGGAAGAAATAAAGAAAGAAATTAAAGACTTCCTAGAATTCAATGAAAATAAATGTACAACATACCCAAACTTATGGGACACTATGAAAGCAGGGCTAAGGGGAAAATTCATAGCACTAAATGCCCACATAAAGAAGATGGAGAAATCTCACACTAGTGACTTAACAGTGCACCTGAAATCTCTAGAACAAAAAGAAGCAAACTCACTCAGGAGGAATAGACGCCAGGAAATAATCAAATTGAGGGCTGAAATCAATAAAATAGAAACAAAGAGAACAAAGCAAAGAGTCAATGAAACAAATGGTTCTTTGAGAAAATCTACAATATGTTTTGAGTACATCCACTTCAGTCCAATTCATTGTTACATTAGAGGAAGAGACATCCAATGATTAGGAATGTGGACTCAGATGGGCCAAACTCTGGCTCTACTTCTAAATACCTGTAGCACCTGAAACTAGTTAGCTAAGTCATACATCTGTCTACTCGTGTATGAAGTATACACACTGCATATCTTCAAAGTACCCTATAAGAGGGGATCCATAGAGTGCTGATGAAGTAAAAAGAAAATATATACTGAAGATTCTGTTAACATGCAGCAAATTACTTTTTGGTTCATATGTATCATAATCATGGTACAAACAAACTCTGTGACCCTGTACTTTGACAGTCATGTGTACTGGCTGACTAATTTGTCCTGGTAAAATGTTCCTAAGCCTTTGTTTTAACTGTCAACTTGACTCAATCTAGAACCGTCTGGGAAGGAAGTCTTAATAAGGGCTTGTCCAGATTAGGTTGGCCAGTGCCTATGTGTTTGAGGAATTATCACAGTCAGCCCATCCAATATGGTGACACTATTGCATGGTCAGGGCGTACTAGTCTGTAAAAGATCAGGGCAGTCATGCTGAGCACTGACATGCACGCTTCAGGTCATCCCTCCCTGCCCTGACCTGTGGATGTGACCTGCCCTGACCTGTGGATGTGACCTGCCCTGACCTGTGGATGTGACCTGCCCTGACCTGTGGATGTGACCTGTCCTAACCTGTGGATGTGACCTGCCTTTCCAAGCTCCTGCTGCCAGGCCTTCTCTGCTGTCAGGAACTGGAACCAGAAATGTGAGCAGACTATGACTTTTCTCCATGTTTCTTTTTGTCAAATTATTTTTTTATCACAGCAATAGGAAGAGAAAAATAGAACAGCATCCATTATGGGAAGTTTTTTTTCTTTAAATAATTAATTGACAACATTTCCAAGACCTTCAGTTTTCATGAAAGTCAGTCAACCTTATTCTTGCAACATGTGTTAGATATCAAACATCAACAGAAAATTATGACTAAATCAGGTTATTCTAATGAAAAACTTTTACAGTAAATACAATATACAATTCCATGGATTATAACTTATCTTTTAGAGTTCTAAAAGGTGACAGTAGGCAGGGACGAAACAGAGTGAAAGGGCTGTCTGTAGGCATCAGCTTGCAAGGCACTATAGGAAACTCAGCATGGCAAGATATCCATAAGCCCAGGACTCCTATGACAAAATGGGACATAGAGACAGGAGAATCTCTGGAAACTTGTGGGCCAGAAACAACCAGGAGACTGTCTGGAACAAGAAGAAAGGTGGGGACCATTTCTGGAGTTGACCCCTGACCTCCTCACACAGCACACATGTATTCATACTTACACACATGAGCATTTACTTACACATCATACACATGTGTAATGTAAAGACATTATATTAAGCTGTTGAGCTTAGTGGATAGAAGGTTTCCAGTGCTATCAATATTACTAAATCAAATAACTTAAGAATTATGAATATCAACATGACATAAACTTTGTTCACTGCACATATGTTCTTCTCACATTTAATCTACTATGCGTGTTAAGATCTATGCTTTCTGTGAAAGTTAAATTTAGAGTGAAATAAGCCTTATATATAAACACGTTTAAAAACAAGACTATAAAGTCCCCAAGGGCAGCTGATAGAAGTGGTGAGATGGAATAGGATGGGCTGTTGAGAATAACCAGACACATTATCTACATGTACGGAAATGTTAAAAGTAATTTTTAAAATCCCCAGGTATTGAGAGGGGGGATAAAGAAGGAAAGAAAACTTTAAATAATTTTAATTTAAGTTTAAATAGTTCAGGTAAATTATCTACTTTCCCCCCTAAATTATCCAAATTATTTCATCAAACGTTATTTGCAGTATTGATGACAAGTCAAACTGCAAACAGTTTGAACCTAGTAATTAACAAATTACTTGCAACGAAATTCATAATCCCTTCCGCCATTCCTGCTTCCTCCACATTCACAGTTTCCTACAAGCAGTAAAAACAGTTACACCAAGGATTAAGAGTGCTTTAAAAAACAATGTATTTGGAAAGGTCTAAACACATTATAATGTCAATAATTAAAGTATAGTGAGGGAATGGCCATAGATTCATGATTGCTTTTCCTGAAACTCATAGTTGGAACAAGATCATCTTATTTAAAAGGTAACAATGTAACTGCAATTTCCCTGTGATGTCTTAGGAATAAAGAGCCATGGCTATAATTTAGTCATATCTATGTGTTCCTATTATTTTGTGATTTTCAAACAGTGGATTTAGCTAGCGTTTCTTTGGATTTAGTGAAGCCACTGTCATAGTCCACTGGGGAGAAATCGCTGTCTGTGAGGGCAGAAGGGTGGCTTGACATAATCGCCCCAGCTAAAGTATTTTATTTGCAAATGGTAATTTCTCCTTTCATAAATATCAGCAAATATGCTTCTCTTTCTCACTCCCTCTCCCTCTCTCTCAGGATAACAGGCAGATAAGAGTTATCAGTAAAGGTCATCCTCAATTTCAGCACAGAAATGATCTGTCTCCTCTATGTAATAAACATTTATCCATGCCTTTATTAGCTATATTGAAGCTGACAGTTCAGTTAAACCATTTTCTTTCATTTTGCTAGGTCATGATGGTTAATGCTGCTAAAAAATCTCATCACTGCTTTTGATCGTTGTATCGTCTTCCTGTGTTATCAGAATTTTGTGAAGGTAAGCGCCAGCCAGAATGACCTATTAAAGTTACAGCCCCTTGAAATCCTTGGTGAGGCTTTTTGTTTGTGTGCTTGCTTGCCTTGTTTTCTCTTCAAAGCAATATATAGGGAAAATATAAATTTTTTTCAGAAGATATATGGGCAGTTGATATGTGGGGTCTACTCTGAATCATGCGCAACAAAGAATTCAAAGTGTTAAATATAAGTGCAAGGCACAGGTCATCTTAAGACATCCATTTTGTCCACATATTCCCCCCGAGTATTTTCAAAAGACAACCGCACATTTGGCCGAGTCCTGCTCTCCTCCTCAAGACTGAAGCTTTTTCAAGCTGTTGTTATAATAAAAAAAAAAAAAAGGCAAAACTATGAAGAATTCACCTGTAGGCTCCACATCTCCAAATAACCAAGAAGCTCAGTGGACACACAGGGCTGGGAGAGGCGGTGGCTTGCTTCTCTGTCCATTTCCTCCACCCAGGCCATCTAGCCTCCCTGCTCACTCAGATCAGTTTTTGAGAAGTGAAAAACAACAGAACAGCCCTGAAAATGTCTCTTTGTTAATCATTTAAAGATCTTCTAGAACCTGCCAAAGATTGGTTGTTAATTTCAAGAAAACACAGTTCCAACCAATTAAGAAGTAACATATCTGAATTGTTGAGCGTGTTTTCTTCCAGTTCCGCAAACATTCGTCAAGTTCTCATTCTCTGTAAGGCGCTGTGGGATGTGGAAGTCGCAGGACCAGGAGGACGTGTCTGACTCACGTGGGCTCTCCAGGAGCTCAGAAGGAAGGAGGCCCAAGTGGAAACTGAAACTTCCCAGCATGGCATTGAAGCACATAAAACAAGCACCTCCCCAGCCAGGGCAATCGCAAAGAAATATGAGGCCCAAAATCTTGAAGAGCTGGGGCAGTCAGTCCGGTGAAGCAGTAAGCGTGGAGGCAAAGGGGTTCCAGGCAAGGAGAACGAAGGAACCAGGACAGGAATTGCCTTAGTTAGGGTTTTTATTGCTGTGAAGAGACGTCATGACCATGGCAACTCTTATAAAGTAAAACATTTAATTGGGGTGGCTTGCTTACAGTTCAGAGATTCAGTCCATTATCGCCATGCGGGGAGCATGACATGGCATGCAGATAGACCTAGCGCTGGAGTTGAGAGTGATACATCTTGCCCACAACAGGAAGTCGACTGAGACACTGGGCAGTATCCTGAGCAAAGGAAACCTCAAAGCCTGCCCCCACAGTGACATACCAAGGCCACACCCACTCAACAAAGCCACACCTCCTAGTAGTGCCACTCCCTGTGGAGATTATGGAGGCCAATTACCTTCAGACTACCAGAAGCATGTCACATGGTTTTGTGTATTTGAAGACCTATGGACATCCAGCTTTTGATGCACAGCAATCATAAGCATGGGGAGCAAAACATGGAGAGGACGAAGCAATTTATGAAACCAGCCAGCCATGAAGGTCAGCTCTTCTGCGGTCATGTGGGGAGCTGAAGTGAGCAGGCCTTCCTTTACACACGATACGCAGTAAATCAAGAAGCTGTATGGCACTTTAATTCTGTCTGTTAGTTCTTCGTCCTTTTAAAAATTCAGAAACATTTTTAGCATCTACTTCAAGTAAGACAGTGTTCTAGACATATTTATATGGACTTGACAGTCTGATTGCTGTGGGATGTTCTGTATGGCAAATGTGTTGCTAATAAAACACTGATTGGCCAGTGGCTAGGCAGGAAGTATAGGCGGGACTAACAGAGAGAATAAAAAGAACAGGAAGGCAGAGGGAGCCTCTGCCTGCCAGCCACCGCCAGGACAAGCAGCATGTAAAGATGCCTGTAAACCACGAGCCATGTGGCAAGGTATAGATTTATAGAAATGGATTAATTTAAGATATAAGGACATTTAGCAAGAAGTCTGCCACGGCCATACAGATTGTAAGCAATATAAGTCTCTGTGTTTACTTGGTTGAGTCTGAGCGGCTATGGGACTGGCAGGTGAGAGAGATTTGTCCTGACTGTGGGCCAGGCAGGAACACTTAAGCTACAGTCTGATCCTGAACTGCATCATTTGTTATCATGATCATGGTCACATTAACCATCAGGACCCATTTCCTAAAGGTCGTTTGCTCTCCATTGGTGACTCCACATGTGTATAGCAATAACAAGAACT
>CABHPQ010113159.1:0-17001 GCA_902168405.1 Peromyscus aztecus
GCAAGCCATCCCCAGTTAAATGTTTTCCTTTAGGCTAGGCAGTGGTGACCAGTGCCTTTAATCCCAGCACACGGGAGGCAAGGGCAGGCAAATCTCTGTGAGTATGAGACCAGTCTGATCTACAAGGTGAGTTCCAGGACAGATAGGGCTACATGGAGAAACCCTGCCTTGAAAAAAACAAAAACAAAAACAAACAAAAACTGTTTTCCTTGATAAGAGTTCCCATGGTCATGGTATCTCTTCCAAGCAATAGAAACCCTAAGATAGTGAGAGACCTTGCCAAAAGGGAATATGCTGTAGAACGGTAAAGTAGGACATATGATGGCCTTGTCTAACCTCCTCATGTGTGCACAGGATATATATATGCACACACACCTACACACACTACGCAAGTGAAAAGGAATGTTCTGGTGCTGGCCTGAAGTCTTTATCCAGTGCTAGAATGATGCCTTCCTTATCCCACTGGAAGAACAAAGAAACAAGGACAAAATCAGTTGCTTTGATGATTTTACCTGTATGTTCTCCGGGACAGAAGTGCAGACAGGTAAAGTGACCTACTCAGGGCTAAGAGATGGTAAAAGGGGCAGAGCTGGATTCTTAACAACAGTGCAACTCTGAATCAATCCCTGAGGAAATGACTATGGATCATTCTGGCCAGAACAGTCTGGATCCTGTTTTTGAGAAGCCATCTTGAATTTTCTTCCTTTTTCTCAGTGCATCACAAAAGGCTCTGGCCTGCCACTGACCGAAGCAGACCTTCTGAGGTAAAGACTGCTATCCAAGAACGACTTCAGTCAAGGTTTGGCATGGTGGTACTATCCTGTAGTCTCAGGACTCGGGGAGGGTGAAGTAGGAGGATTGCAGGTTCAATGCCAGCCTAGGCTACCTGGGAAACAAAGACTATGGTTCAAGAACAAATCCCTAAGCACCAGGTCTGAAGACTTGCTCATTTCTAGCTACCTGGTGACTGCAGTGCTATTCACATTATCAACACAAGCACCGACTGACTACTTGCCAAGGGCCAAATGCTGTAAGGTATTTTCTGGTTCAGTCACAGCGTCCCTTCCGGTTTGCCCTCTTGTGATTGTCATTTACAAAGGAGGACACTGAGGCTGGGAGGAGTCCCTTACACAAGGTTGTGAAGTCTAAATCAGAGCCTGTCTCATTGGGTCTTAGAAGCCAAGACATAGACTTATCTAGATGTGAGACTATCCCAAGGTCAGTACAAGGAAAGCTTGTTTCGGTTTCCATCTCCTCCCCGCAGTGAAGACGTCTCAAAACTCTGTCTTGATGATGGAAACTTTATGCTAGTGAGAAATGAATCAGAAAACCTGGGTTCAGCATATTAGTAAATATTGCCAGGTTAGGGTTCGAAACTCAGTTTCTTTGTTTCTCCTTCTTCTTTTTCTTCTCCCTCTCTTCCTCCCTCCCTTTTTCCTCTCTTCCTCCTTTTCTATTTCCTCTTCCTCTTCCTCCTCTCCCTCCTCTTCCTCCTCCTCTTCCTCCTCCTCCTCCGCCTCCTCCTCCTCCTCCTCCTCCTCCTCTATCTTCTTGGGGGGTGGGTTTCCAGACAGAGTTTCTCTGTGTAGCCCTGGCGGATCTGGAACTCACTCTGTAGACCAGGCTGGCCTCACAGAGCTCTATCTGCCTCTGCCTTTCAAGTGCTGGGATCAAAGGCATGTGCCACCACCGCCGGCCTGAAATTCAGTTTCTTAATCTGTACAAAGATGATAGTGAGCTGGGCATGGTGGCACATGCCTATAAATTTAGCCGAGGCAGTAAGATCCTGGGTTCAAGGGCAGCCTGGGCTACAAAGTGAAAGCATGTCTTAAATATTAACACCCCAAAGACAGGAGTTGTAATCCCAGCATTGTAGAGGCTAAAAGAAGCAGATCCTTGGAGCTCATTGGCCAGTCAGACTGTTCTATTTGGCGAGTTCCAGCCTAGTAAGAGATTCCCCTCTCAAAAATATTTTTAGGAGGGATTCAAGATGGTGGTGGCCGCTGGCACCGGCTGGCACCAGCAGCTCTGAGGAGCCTGAGAGACCCATGGAGGCTCTGCAGGGGAGACACGGTGGCTGAGCACACAGTATC
This sequence comes from Peromyscus aztecus, assembly GCA_902168405.1. Classification (NCBI taxonomy): domain Eukaryota; kingdom Metazoa; phylum Chordata; class Mammalia; order Rodentia; family Cricetidae; genus Peromyscus; species Peromyscus aztecus. The sequence goes on from CABHPQ010113159.1 coordinate 2,094, forward strand.
TCTGGAAAAACTAAAGAAAAGGCAGGTCTTATGGGAAGATGCTTTTAAAGAGTGGTCTCATGAACTTGGAAGGAAAGATGGCATAACAGAGCCTCAGCAGAGAGTGGCCAAACTAGAGACCAGGTGGCAAAGAGAATGTGTGCAGCAGACAAAGAAATAGCGACGGTGTGGGAGCACTACTGTGGTGGACGCAGGAGCTCGGAACATGTCAGGAACTGACAGGGTTGTGTATAGCACTGAAGCTCCTGAAGGCTCTGCCTTCTAATGTGCTGCCTGGGGCCACGATCGCCCTGGCTCTGAGCATCAGCAGGACTGAGATGGAGAATGGTTCATTTTCTGGACTGGGCCTCCTTGAATGACCTCCAGGGTCCGTGCTGCCACCAGAGGCCATCTTGATGTTCATGGTAGGTGCTACAACCAGGGGCTGTGCTGGCAATCTGATCGGTGCTGCCGACAGAGGCTGTGTTGGTATCTGTGCTGATGCCAGAAGCCATGTTGATACCTGTGTGTCCCTGTTGCCTTTAGAGGCCATGTTGGTGTCCATGGTCGACCGTGCTGATGTTTGTGGTCTGTTTTACTGCCGGAGGACATGTTGGTGTCCATGGTCCATGTAACCACTGGAGGCCATGTTGATGTAGGTGGCCTGTGCTGCTGCCAAGGGCCATGTTGGTACCATGGTCTGTGCTGTGGCCAGGACCCATGTTGAGGTCTGTAGTCCATGCTGCCACCACGGACCATGTTGAGGGCCAGAGGCGGTGTGGATGTCTGTAGTCCATGCTGCCACTGGAATCCATGTGGAAGTCCATGATCCATGCTGCCATGGACTGTTAAGTGCAAGGCAGCTTCTTTTTTTTTTTTTTTTTTTTTTGTTTTTCGAGACAGGGTTTCTCTGTGTAGCTTTGCGCCTTTCCTGGAGCTCACTTGGTAGCCCAGGCTGGCCTCGAACTCACAGAGATCCGCCTACCTCTGCCTCCCAAGTGCTGGGATTAAAGTCGTGTGCCACCAACGCCCGGCCTAACAAGGCAGCTTCTTTTGTGGTGGTATTGATGCCCGCAGACTCACAGTTGAGAATGAGAGACATAGAAGGCATCTGTGACATCCTCTCCTCTCCTGCCCACAAAAAAGAGAAACAGTCTAGACAGGAAGCCATCGAAGAGAACTCTTAAAAACTGTGATAGGGCTCCTGAAGTGTAGCTCTTCACAGTGGATGGCTTCTGGTGGGGGTGGAGAAGGACTCAGTTTTCTTTAAGGGCTGGCCATGCAGAATTTGACCATGCTCCAGTGAGTGTATGGGCAATACAAATTGGACTTGTATTTTTTTTCTTTTGGGGAGAGGGCACAAGGGTGAGAAGGTGGACTTGGGAGAAATGGGAAGTGAGTGTGATCGGGTGCATTGTGTAAAATTCCCAAATAATTAATAAAAATATTATGTTGGGGAAAAAAAGAAAAGAATTTAAAGGTGGATAACACCTAAGGTTATCCTCTGGCTTACATACACTCATACACACACTCTCACACACACACACTGATACCCCTCCCAAAGAGCAGCCCGTCCCTCCCCCCTCTTAGCATTTGCAAGCCATCACTATTCACAAACATTCTAATCTGCCTTCCTCACTTGGTATCTGAAAAATGACTATTCTGTATTTCACCCACTTTGAAGTTAACCTTGACTGTATGATCTCCCTCATGGAATAAAAATGAAAGAAATTTCTTGTTACTAGTAGACACTGTGACAGAAGACCCCAGGCTGGAGGCAGAATGTCAATCTCCAGTGAGGGTCTTTGTACCGTGTCACATGCTGGAAGAGTGACTTGCACACGGAGTACAGAAACATCCAGCTGAGGTCATCCTCTTGTCAGGAGCCACTTTAGAAAATACAAACCCAGTCACATGACAAAGCCTGGAGTCATCGCCAGGTAATGACTTCCTAACACCTCTTAAGTGTTGTACCTCCTACACTGATAAATGTCACCATGAGATTTTGGAGGGACATTCAGACCATAGCAGCCTGCCATTTTGTGCCTGAGGTTGTGCTCTGACCTACACACATACACACACTGACCCCGCTCCCAGCGGATGGTCCCTCCCTGAGTCTTTGATGAGTCCCTGCCCAGTTATCACTGTCACTACATGTGCAGTAAGGATGGGAAATCAACTTTGTGTTTGAAGCCTTGAGGGTTGGAGGCTGTTTGTTACCACAGTATAGCATGGCCTACCCTACCCACAGCTCTGGAGGCCAGGCTTGTCCTAAGGACCTCAGGTAAGGCATCTCCCTAAAGCCTACCCAACAATGACAGACTGAACCCCTCCCCGGGCTCCATATTCCTGTTCACAACTTAAGCAGATGACCTCTGCTTTACTCACTTTCCCCACGGCCAGGCTGGTTCTAGGGACCCAAGGTAAGACTCTGTCCACTGCCAGCTATTACTTCCTAAAGCTGGCCCAACAGCCCCTGACTGCACCCCCTTCCCTGAGCTCCATATCCCAGTCACTCTAATACCCAAAACACACAAAGACTCAACTAAGAAGGAGAATTATGGACCAATTTCACTCATGAACATAGATGCAAAAATACTCAATAAAATACTGGCAAATCGAATCCAAGATTTCATCAAAAAGATCATCCACCATGACCAAGTAGGCTTCATCCCAGAGATGCAGGTTCAACATAGGAAAAACTTAATGCAATTCACTATATAAACAAACTAAAAGAAAAACACCACATGATCATCTCGTTAGATGCTGAAAAAGCCTTTGACAAAAATCCTATACCTTTTCATGATAAAGGTCTTGGAGAGATTCTTTTTGCAAGGAGCATACATAACCATAATAAAGGCAATATACAGCAAGCCAATAGCCAACATCAAATTAAATTGAGAGAAACTTAAAGCAATTCCACTAAAATCAGGAACAAGACAAGGCTGTCCACTCTCCCCATATCTGTTCAATTAGTACTTGAAGTTTTAGCTGGATCAATAAGAAAACTGAAGGAGATCAAGGGGATATAAATTAGAAAGGAAGAAGTCAAAGTATCTTTATTTGCAGATTATATTATATTATACATAAGGGACCCCAAAAATTCTACCAGGTAACTCCTATAGCTGATAATCACCTTCAGCAAAGTGGCTGGATACAAACTAAACTAAAAAGAAGAGAAAATCAGTAGCCCTCCTATATACAAATGATAAATGGGCTGAGAAAGAAATGAGGGAAACAACATCCTTTACAATAGCCACAAATATTATAAAACATCTTGGGGTAACACTAACCAAGCAAGTGAAAGACCTTTATGGCAAGAACTTCAAGTCTTTGAGAAAGAAATTGAAGAAGATAACAGAAGATGGAAAGATCTCCCATGCTCATGGATTAGGATTAACATAGTAAAAATGGTCATCTTACCAAAAGCAATCCACAGAATGAATACAATTCCAATCAAAATTCAACACAATTCTTTAAAGACCTTGAAAGAACAATACTCAACTTCATATAGAAAAACAAAAAACCCAGGATAGCTAAACAATCCTGTACAATTAAAAAAACTGGCATCTCCTTTGCTGGCCCTTGGGAGATCCGTGCCCCTCATGGGAGAGCTGGCCCAGAACTCTGGAGAGCTGGCCCCACCTCTCACCACAGGCGTGAGATAGCTGACCTCCAGGGTGTGGGCGCAGGAGACCTGGCTCCACTCCTCACCTGAAGTCCTGGTGGAGGCCGGGACTGACCAACTCAGCTACCACCGAGGCCCACAGCCAGTGCTTTGCGTTGGCCTACCCCAACATCTTCCCCATCTATGACCTTCTAGAGCGTGTGAAGGGGCTGGTCCTGTGGAACCATAGCCAAAGGATCTCCATGACTCAGGCAACAGCAGGATATCTGAGTGGAGTTTCAGTGAGGGTCCAGTATTGATGGTGTACCAGAAGCCAGAGGCCTTGAACCAAACCAACTCATCACAATGAACATTTGCAAGTACAGCTGTTTGGACAAAAGGGCAGACTGTGCGGCACACCGCAGCTCCCAGCCGCTGAGATTAATGAAGAGGTGATGGAGAGGTGGGGAAGATGGAGGCGGAGTGAGGTTTTTTTTTCTTTTTTATTAATATTTTTATTTTTTTTAATTTTCTTTTGGGGGGGCCCCGAAAGGGTGAAGGGCAGACATGGGGGGGGGGCTGGAAAATGAGTGGGATTGGAGGCATGATGTGAAATCCCCAAAGAATAAATAATAAAAACTATGTTTAGAAAATGGAGACAGACACTAGCAGATGGTAGAAATAAAAAAGTGAAAGATAAAAAGAGCTGAGTAAGCTAGAAACCAGAAAGTCACTGAATTGATAAGGTAAATCAAAGAGCAGCAAGTGCTTCTAAAGACCAATAAAAGAGACAACCCTTTAGCAAGGTCACATGTGAAGAAAGGAATAAATAACGCTAGAGTTCAAAAGGGCTTCCAAACAGATGTGGGAGATGCAAATTGAAAGCATACTTCTTTAAATTTATCTCACCAAAACAGTGACTAAAATAAAGCAGTCAAACCTGCGTTGAAAGGTGAGGTCTGAGGAAAGAGACCCTTATAGAGGAACTGATCTTAAAAAGAGAGAGAGAACATGGGGCTGGGGTGTGCTTGCTTGTTCGGCCAGGTGCTGCTATGCAGGCATGAGGCGCCATCATGTAAAACACCAGGCAAAACCGCACAAGTCCGTACCCCCAGTGATGGGATCAGAGACAGGAGGGCGTCGGGAGCTGAGCTGGAGAGCTCCAGGCTCAGTGAGACCTTGCCTTAAAAAATAAAGTGGAGACACTAAGGAAGACACTAGAAATTGACCACTGGCCTTCATGTACACACACACACACACACACACAAACACACACACACACACACACACACACACACACACACACACACACACGCATGCACGCACGCACGCACACAGCTGTTGTAATAGGGCAAACTATAGTCCTGGCAATGGAGGTAGCAGTTCAAGTTCAGCTTGGACTGTATTTGAGACCCTGACTCAAAAAACAAAAACTCAGAGAGGGGAGTGGGTGGGCAAACCCCTCACATAAAGGGAGTAAGCATTTTTCTCAAGGGTTTAATTGGTTCCAGAGTATAAAGAAAATAAAAATATCCCAATTAACTTTATAAAAGAAACTCTACCCTGATAACCAAACACCACGAAACAGAGAGAGGAAAACATGAACACAAGTTGCACTTACTCAGGACTAAAGTAGTTGGTTGAGGAGTGTCTCCACAAAGCCCATGTCCACTGGACCCGCAGGCTGTGCCTGCATTTGGAAATAGGGTCTCTGCAGATGTAACTATTAGGAGGGATCCCACAGGACTAAGTGCCCAACATCTGGTGACCTCATATGAAGAGAGAGCACGTGGAACTGGCAGCAGAGGCTGGAGTGAGGCAGTCATCAGGGAATCCACAGATGGCGAGAAGACACCAGAACCATGGGGGGGGGGGGCAAGGCAGGGTCCCCATAGAGCCTCCTCCTCAGCCTCACGCTTTTGTGTCTGGAACAGTGACAGCATGATTTTTGCTGTCATCAAGCAACCTAATGTGTATCGGGTTTGCATCCTGGAGATGCAAGATGGCAAGGAGTTTTCTAGTTCATAGGTAAGCTCCTTCCCCTGATGAGGGAAGGGCAGGCCAGGCAAGAAAGCTTGGTATTATCTTCTAAATTACATTTTATTTGATTAGTTATTTGTGTGCATGTGATGTATGTGTGTGTGCACTCCACTGTGTGTGTGTGTGCAAATCAGAGAACAACTTGTGGGTATTGATTCTCTCCTTCCACCATGTAGGCCTCAGAGATCAACCTTGAGTTGTGAGGCTTGGTGGCAACTTTACCCAATGAGCCATGTTGCCGGCCTAAAAGCCTGGTATTCTGACTCAATACATTCTTAGATTTTAGAAGTTCCAGCCAAAGGAGGGGATGCTGTGAACATGGCTTGAATCTGAACACCAGACACTGTATGTGACTTGCTTGGTGTTTAAAACGGTTCTGTTTACTTTCAACACTGAAAAGACCTTTATGCCTTAAAAAATGCTGATGTTTAGCACATGTTTAAAAGAATCAAGTGGTATATAAATAAATACATAAATGCAATAACAAAATCTTTCCAGACATAGTAGTTCACACCTGTCATCCGTTCTAACACTCAGGAAGCTGAGGCAGAGTTGCTGTGAGTTTGAGGCTGGGCTGGGTTACACAGTGAATTCTAGGCCATCCTGGGTTGTAGATGAGACTCTGTCTCAAGCAATAGCAACAACAACAAAGGGAAATTATCAAAAACAGCACTCAGGAGGCAGAACAGGTGGATCTCTATGAGGTTGGAGGCAGCCAGGTCTACAGGGTGAGTTTCAAGTCAACCAGGAATACATAGTGAGACCCTGTCTAAAAAAACAATAAAATTTTTTTAAAAAGTAACATTAAATGTTCAGCATCTCAAAGGATAAATGCTTAAGGAGGGCCAGTTAACTAATAAAAACTTCAAGGCTATTATGACAGAGTGGCCTCTATTCAGCCAATGATTCACATTTATTGCAGATGCTTAGCTTTGCCAACTTGGCATGAACTAGAGTCTTCTGGGAAGACAGTCTCAGGGAGGGACTGTCTACATCGGCCTGTGAGCATGCCTTAGCCCAGCCTGCAGCAGGTGGCACCATTCCCCAGGTAGGGGCGTCCTGAACTGTGTATGATGGAGAAACTGGGGCTGGAGAGATGGCTCAATGGTTAAGAGCACTGGCTGCTCTTCCAGAGGACCCGGGTTTGATTCCCAGCACCCACATGGCTGCTAACAGCCATCTGTAACTCTAGTTCCAGGGGATCTGACGCCCCTTTGGTACCAGGCACACAAGTGGTGCATAGACACACATGCAGACAAAATACACATAAAGTTCAAAACAGAATTTTTAAAAAGTGGAGGAATGTAGCTGAGCACAAGCAAGCGAGCATGTGGACATCATGTTCCTCCGTTCTTGGCTGAGGATGCGTTGACAACTGCTTCAAGCTCCTGCAAGTGCTTCCTTGCAGTGATGGGCTCTGAGAACTGTAGTCTGAAATAAACTCTTTCTCACCTGCTTTGTTTCTGTCACAGTGACAGAAATGAAACCAGAACAAAGAATGCTCATTAAACGCAGGGTACAGGAACAGAGGGACAGAATGGAAGCCAGAGACACCCAGCTGCAGATGTCAGTGAAGTATGACAAAGGTGTCAGTGAGATCAGCAGGCTGACCTGGGGCTGTAGCTCAGTGGTCTGGCACTTGTTGAGCATGCAAAAGGCTCTGGGTTCAATCCCAGCACCACAAAACAGTTCAGTTAGTAAAGGAAATACTTACAACAAATGGAGCTAGCTCACCGTGCTGAAAAAGGTCTATGCCTCACTGATATGTTTTTAATGGAATACTCACAGATATACATACACATACATACATACATGTGTACATGAATAAGAATTCCAGAAAAATTTGAATGTATTTTACATATCAAACAGCTAATGAAACTTTCTGTTTTGGGAAATATGCAAACTGCCTTGTTTCAGTAGCTGTAGAGGGAATGCTGAGTTTGGGTTCTTGATATGGATGGACCTTCAGTGGTTTTTAGTTTATTAAGATCTTATTTATTTTTATTTTACATGCATGAATGTTTACCTGCATGTATGTCTGTGTACCATGTGTGTGTGTAGTGTCCACAGAGGCCACAAAAGGACATCAGATTCCTTGGGACTGGACTTACAGGGAGTTGTGAGCTGCCACGTGGGTGCTGGGAATCAAACCTGGGACCTCTGGAGAGCCATTGAGCCATTGCTCCAGCCTCTTCTGGTGTTTCTTGTAGGATATTTTGCTTTACCTCAATTGTTCATATTCAGATTTCTTAAACATGCGATAAGACTCTACCCAGCTGGATGTTGCTCAGTCATAAATGCCTATCTATCCAGTATGTGTGTGGTCCTAAGTGTGATGTCCAGCACCCCTCCCCAAATACATGTATGTCCAGCAGGCACACTGATCACACTAAATAACTATACTTCACTTATCTGATTGTGAAGTGGTTTAACAGTGATATATTATTTTATGGAGGGGCTGGAGTTGGCAGGCCACATCATTGTGTGGTGATCAAAGGACTCTTGATTCTCTCCTTCCATCATGTGGGGCCCAGGGATTGAGCTCAAAGCTGTTAGGTTTGGCATCGAGTACATTTACTCATAAAGCTATCTTGCTGGATCTATGATGATATTTTTAAAATAATTTTTTTCAGTGTTAGGGATTGAGTCCAGGCCTTGCTCATAAACAGCGAGTACTGTACCACTGAGCTGCATTGCAGCCCGGGGTCAATGTCTCAGTATAACCTTTGTTCAATTCCATTATTCACCATTAAGGTCAAAGCAGTCTTGGAGGCCTGCCTCTCCCAGGTCTCTACGCTGAACCTGGAGTTGCTGGTGAGCAAGCTCCTGGGATCCCCCATCTCCTTCCCACCCCCAGTGCTGGGGTTACAGGCAGGTGTCGCACTGCCAGACTTTTCACTTGGGTGCTGGGGATCCAAACTCACGTCCTCGTGCGTGAAAGTGAGCCATCTTCCCAGCCCAGGGCTGTTAACTGGGTTGATTTTGTAGATGAATCCTTTACAATTTCCTACGTATTGATATCTTGATGTCTTGATAATATGATCCATTGTAACCGTTCATTGTGGGGAAATTAACTTTCCCTCCTTTAAATTTCTTAATATGTTTCATGTCAGTCTTGAATGTGAACTGCTGCTCACTCATTTATCCCAAATGATCCCTGAGAAAACCAAAATTTCAACATTTCCAGGAGAGCACAGTCCCAGTGAGCCAAGTGTTCTTTAGTCTATTCTTATGTTTCATTAAGATTTCAGATTTCCTTGCTATGATGTGTATTGAAACTTAATATATTTGAAATTTAATTTGAAATAAATTAAATTTTAAGTTTAATTCATTTAAGTCTGATATATCATGAAAGGAACAGAGAAGAGAGCATTGTAAATGCTTACACTTTGAAAAATAGAAGACACTCAAAAGTATCATAGAAGAAATGGCAGTTAATGACATGTGACGCTTTAATTTTAGTACATAAGGTCCAGCAAGATGGCTCAGTGGGTAAAGGCACCTGCCACCAAGCCTGGTGACCTGAGTTCAATTCCAGGGCCCACATGGTGGAAGGTGAGAACTGACTCCCACAAGTTGTCCACTGAGTTTAGTCCAAACTCCACTAAGTGGTCCTCTGACCTCCACACATGCACAGTGGATTGTATACACACATAAACTCACACTTAGAAATAAAATAGACATATAACAAAAAATTAAAATAAAAATTCAAAATTTAGTAAATAAACAGCACTTCATTGTAAAAATTACTTATTGTCACTTCGCCTGTGTCTAGTATTTAACTGAGGGCTTCACACAAGCTACCTTTTTAAGAAACGTCCTTTAAAATTTTATTAATTAGTTTATTATTTATTAATTGTGTTTGTGCCCATGATGTATGTGTACCACAACACTCGTGTGGAAGTCAGAGGACAACTTAGTGGAGTTTGTTCTCTTCTTCCACATGTATGTGGGTTCCTGTGATCCAGTTCAGGTTACCAGACATGGAAAGCACTTTTACCACCTCATTGGCCTCACATTTGGAGCAGTGTTTAAAGGGCTAGGTGAAGCACAATCCTAATTAGTCTTATTAATAAAAACCTGGAGTTAGATATTAGGGTGAAAGCTGAAAGATCAGAGTAGCAGAGCAGCAGCCACTAGACACTTCTTACCTCTACGAATCCTCAGACTGAATGAGGGACCGAGATTCTGTCTCCACCCATCTTATATTCCTGTCTCCACGTCCCTAGTGCTGGGATTAAAGGCATGCACCACCACTGCCTGGCTCTGTTTCTCTTTTAGACTGGTTCAATCTCATGTAGCCCAGGGTGGCCTTGAACCCCTGATCTTCCTGCTTTGTGATATTGTGTTCCCTGAAATATTGTGCATGCTAATAAACTTATCTGGGGTCAGAGACAGAGCAGCCACAATATTAAACATGAGGTTAGGCAGTGGTAGCACACGCCTTTAATCCTAGCATTCCAGAGACAGAAATCCCTCTGGATCTTTGTGAGTTCAAGGCCACAATGGAAACGGCCAGGCGTGGTGACACACGCCTTTAATCCCAGGGAGTGGTGGTAGAAAGGAGAAAGGTATATAAGGCGTGAAGACCAGAAACTAGAAGCATTTGGCCTGGGTAAGCATTTGGCCTGGTTAAGCTTTCAGGCTTCTAGCAGCAGTTCAGCTGAGACCCATCCTGGATGAGGACTCAGAGGCCTCCAGTCTGAGGAAACAAGACTAGCTGAGGATCCGGCGAGGTGACATAGCTGTGGCTTATTCTGTCTCTCTGACCTTCCAGTGTTCACCCCAATAACTGGCCTCAGGTTTGATTTTATTAATAAGAACTTTTAAGATTTATGCTACACTGCTTCCTCCTCCCAAGTGCTGGGATCAAGGCTTGAGCTTCCCATGTGCTGGGATCAAATGCATGATCCTCCCAAGTGCTGGGATTAAAGGTGTGTGCCACCACAGTCTGGCTTCTATGGTTAACTAGTGGCTATCTCTGCCCTCTGATCTCTAGGAGAGCTTTATTTGTCAGAACACAAACAAAATATCAAATAGCATTTCCCTATTTTTGTCTAAACAAAAAGCGAAGGTTTTGACTAACATAGAACAACTATATACAATAAGTACAATAACTGTATACAAATATATACAGGCAAGAATTACATTAACAGTGTCTAGTCCATTTGATTTGACAAATTCAGAGAAAATATTCTATTATCTATCCTATCTTGGCAAGTCCAAAGTGTTGTACCTAATTCACTTTCTATCCTAATTTGCATTACTAACCCAAAACTATCTTTTGATGTCTCTCAACCAACTTTTTTAGGGTTAAACCAAGAATTATCAAACCAATAATAAGTGTTATCAAAATGATAATTAACATTATGTCAGTCCCAGTTAAATTGGTTATCCCTTCATTTAATCTTGACCCCCCCCCCAATTTGGTCTCAGGATTTGTAGAGATAAAAAGTTTCTAGTGGCTGCTGCTCTGCTTCCCTGATCTTTCGGCTTTCTATCCTAATACCTGACTCCGGGGTTTTTATTGATTAAAACTAATTAGGATCATGCAACATCTGGGGATACAGTGGCAGAACAGTTGCCTGGTGTGTGTAAAGCCCTGGGTTCCACCCTTAGCACCTTTAGGATTGGGAGAACACAGACAAGTAAAACGTAGTCAGGCAGAGCAGCTCGTGCCTCTAATGACTGAGCTGAAGAGCATACGACAGGAGGATCCCAGAGGTACGAGGCCAGTCTTGGCCACATAGTAAGTTCCAGGCTGGTCAGGGCTACACAGAGAGACCCAATCTCAAACAATTAACAACAACAAAAATTAAAAATAACAAAGTAGCATGTTACTCATGTACTTGCTGCATTCCTTCTTGACGGTCAGCCTAAACGGAACCAATAGCCAGAAACCACATCTCTCAATTACAGACCAAACTTGAATATTCCAATTAAAATCACTTGGTACCTCACAGATTTCAGTATATTGGTCATTTGGCAAATTGGGTTTCTGTAAATTGATTTTCTGTGAGTTGGTCATAAAATGAATTGACGAAGAGCTATATATCCAGTGTATCATTTAATTTTTCTAATAAACTTATGCTTTCTGTATTATTATTACTCTTTTATGAATGAAAGCAATGGGTGCTTCTGTGGGTGGGGTTGTGTGAGCCTAGTGCTCAAACTGTGAACTTGACCCTAGAGCTGGAACTCCAGCTCCCCACTAACTGAGTTTTGGATAGTGGTTCCATCAAGCTATCTGCATGAGATCAGGCGTCTCTTCCTCCATGAAGTCTCCCCTGACCTGCAGACTACATACCAATCCTCTGTGTCCCTGAGTTCTCAATCTCCGCATTGGTAGTGCTTTGAACACTATCAACCCACTACTGTGGGTATCTGCCTTGCTAAGGTGCTGGGAGTCCCTGGGGGACAAGGCCATTCTGTTGTGGAATAATCCTCTTGTACACTGGAAAGATTTGTCACTCAAATTGGTTTAATAAAATGCTGATTGGCCAGTATCCAGGCAGGAAGTATAGGCAGGGTGACCAAACTAAGGAAGATGGGAAGGAGAAGGGCAGAGTCAGGGATTGCTAGTCAGATGCAAAGGGAGTGGGAGATGAATGTGTCATGCTAATAAAGGTACCACCACGTGGCAAAACATAAATAGAAATATGGGTTAATTTAAAAATATAAGTTAGCTAGTAACAAGCCTGAGTTATTGACGCATTTACAAATAATATTAAGCCTCTGTGTGATAATTTGGAAGCAGCTACTGGGACAGGAAGTGGGCAGTCGGGACAGGAAACATCTGTTTACATCATTACCCCTTCACCTCAAAATCACCTATAAAAGATGTTTGGCATCACTGTGAAAATACTAGCACTAATCATGTGATACTCATTAACTCATAATTGCTCAGCATAAACTAAGCCTGACAATACCAAGTGCTGTGTTGCAGAAGATTCTTACAGACCCACCAATTCTCATAATATTTTGATTTACTGTTGATAACTGGGACAGCCACTTCAAAAGCCAGTTTGAGGGCACTGTCTAGCTTTCATAGTGCTGGAGGTGCTATGCATGCTACTAGAGGAGAAAAGTGACTATCCATCTACCTAAGCTGTGAACCCTACATGCTACAGTATCATCTGGCTTGGCAAGACATGCCCACATGCCCATGCAGTAGTGGCACAAACAGCATGGGAGCAACCAAAGACTTTCTGATTGGGTCGGATTTAAAGCCTACTCACCCCAGAAGGTGAAACCCGTACCCAGCACCATTACTGGGCCAAGAACCTATGGCCAGGCTGGTCATAGGCCACAGAGGAGAACCTACTACTATTATTTTGCTAAATGGACATAATATCAAACCAACTCCTGATGACTTAAATTATACCCACATGTTGGAACATAGTCCAAGAATGGAGTCATATGAGGAGAATTCCGTGTTTGTGAGAAAACACCAAGAAAACAAGACAAGGGTCTTTTGACCTCAGTTTCTTCAAAGCAGAGCACTGTTACTGGATTATGTTTTCCTGCCCCCTCCCAGGTGTAGTGATAGGAGTGAGTTTACTTCAGATTATTCATTACAACTGGCCAGCTGGTATGCTATGAGAGTTTCTCATACAAACTGAATTTGTGATCACAAAAATTGCCCAACCTTCTCCCATCCCACAGGCAGATACTTATTTTATTGATGGCTCATCTAATGGCATAGGAGGGATTCATGGTCCAGATATTCATCAATCTATTAATATTCTTTTTCCTCAGCCCCAACAGGTGGAATTGGCTGTTTTGATTCTTCTATTACAGTCAATTCATAAACCTTTAAATATCATTTCAGATTCTGCTTATGTTGAAGGATTTTTAATTTTGTCTTCACATTCTGTTATGCTTCAATAACTACAACATCTGATGACAATCTGCACACACACATTCTTGTTTATTACTTATACCCACACACACTCTAACCTTGTTTTATTGAGGAAGGAAATAAGCAAGCTGATGTATTAACCTGCCCCATTTTAATTCTCCAGAAGTCATTGCAGATGGATCCACTGAGACACTGTGGATTCTTCTTGGGCTCCTCTGGACCCAGGTCATACCACCAGAAGTCAAGCCTGTCTACCTGGGGCCAAGTTCAGGCCCTGTGCACAAAGGGAGAAGATATTCTACTAATGGCTCTATGTTTATGAATAGACCTTGGGACCATAAAGTCACATTCATCCATCAGGAGAAGGGGCTGTGTTTAATTTTTCCTTGGGATTTAAATCACTTCCTATTTGTATAGGACATCATAGCATCTGTATTCCTATTAAAGCCAAATATGGGATTATGTTCTACAAGAGACCAGAACTACTAATCATATGAATCTCTTTTCAAGCTATTCTCTAGATTTTTCTGATCAATATAATCATATAAATAGTAGCACTAGACATAGTTTGGATCCCTGTTCTTGATGGCACAGTATTACACACAATGTTCTCTATTATTCATTATGTTTCTAATTTGCTTGCTTATAGGATTCTAAAGCCTCAAATGACAATTATATTAATGTGGAATTTTAAAAATCAAAACCACTCTGGATATCCTGCTATTAAAAAATAAAAAGGAGGAGATGCTGGGAAATGGTCCAAGAATAAAGTCATGTGAGGAGGTTGCTGAGTGCTTGTGAGAAAACGCCAGTAAAACAAGAGTCTTGTGACCTCAGTTTCTTCAAAACACAGCATTGTTCTTAGATTATGCTTTCCTGCCTGTCCCAGGTGTAGTGATTTTACTTCAGATTATTCATATAACTGGCTATTGTTATTTGCTTATATGCCTCCATGGAAAACATGTTTCTATCATGTGCAGCTTGCTACCATGTGTGGCTTGCCCTTGTAAATTGTACACTTTACTCATGTGACTTCTCTTAACCCTCAGAATATAAATTGTCTGATGCTCTGAATAAAGTTAGCTATTGCATGAGACTTTAGCCAACCTCATTTATTGGCTCCAATTTTCCAGGTCCCACTGCCTCTAGAGCCATCGGTGACCCCCATAGATCAATGCAATTCTCAGCCCTCATCAGAGACACTTCTACTTGCAGAAGAGAGTGATTCACATACAGACCCAAAACTGGCCAAGGTGCAGAGAATAAGGGCGCCAAATACTTGCTCATAAACAGAACATCTCTGTCACACCTCCTCCTCCCAAGGTTCACAGCTCATTCCTGAAGGGGCAGAAAGAGCGTTAGATCCAGAGGCAGTGAGTGACTACAAGGAAAATGGAGTCTTCTGGGCACAGCAGGGCAGC
>CABHPQ010113166.1:0-16278 GCA_902168405.1 Peromyscus aztecus
GTGAGCTTTTACACATGTATATACTCACAAACCACCAATTAAAGTAGATATGAGCATTTTTCCATATTAATTTGGTGATTTGTTGAGCTTATGCTTTTATTTTCCTGAGAGGCTTAAATTTTTTTTTAGAGCATCTCTTTTTGACAATTTCATACAGAGCACTGAGATCATTTCCACCCTCTGTCACCCTCCCATCTTCCTCTTTTGTAAGATGGGTCTCCATCTTACAGACCCCCCTTTCCTGTCTGTCCCTTTAAGAAAGCGATTCTCTGTTTAATTCCTACTTTTGTAAAAGGGCCATGTTTCTTGGTCTTTATGGGCGTGGTCCCTATTATATGCTGGTGTATTTGGTAGTATGTGAGTATGTATGTGCTGAGGGACATGTTTTTTGGGAGCAATAAGCTTTAGTAATTTCTCCTACT
The DNA here is from genome assembly GCA_902168405.1 of Peromyscus aztecus. Lineage (NCBI taxonomy): Eukaryota > Metazoa > Chordata > Mammalia > Rodentia > Cricetidae > Peromyscus > Peromyscus aztecus. The sequence continues at coordinate 423 of CABHPQ010113166.1, forward strand.
TCAAGGAATTTATGACATACTTGGGGGGATTTAGACACAGATATAATTATTCCCAGAATATGTAATAAAGTACTAAACTGCTCATCAAAGCAATTGTCATTATCTGACAATCAGATAATATATAGTCAAGAGCTAATTGTGCAATGAAAATAACAAGCATGAAAGAAGTCAGGGGAGGGGCGGGGAGAAACCTGGATTGGAACCACTACAAGTTTCTAAAGACAGACTGTTCCTTTTCCATTTTGTTTTCTGTCCTTTCATAAGCTCAATGGAATGCTTTATAGCATATCCTAACTATTCCTCCTCTAGTCGATAATGATGTTTTGACTTAATTTGTGTGTGTGTGTGTGTGTGTGTGTGTGTGTGCCTGTCTTAGTTACTTTTCTATTGCTATACTAAGGCATCATGACAAAGATAACATGAAATAAAATGTTTAATTTGGGACTTACAGTGGTTTCAGAGGGACAGAGTTCATGACTATTATGGTGGGGAGCGTGGCAACAGACAGGTGGACATGCAGCCATAGCACTGGGGTAGTAGCTGAAAGCTCACATCTCAATCCACAAGCATGAGGTGGACAGAGAGAAAGAGAAAGAGAGAGAAGGAGAGGGGGAGGGAGAGACTGGGAGAGACTGGGAATGGCGTGGGCGTTTGAAACCTCAAAGCCTTCCCTCAGTGACACACCTCCTCCAATAAGGCTGCACATCCTAAATCCTTCCCAAACACTTCCACCGACTGGGGACCAAGTGTTCAAACATAGGAGCCTATGGAACCATTCTTGTTGAAACCCCCACAAGGCTCTAGTTTCCTGACTGGCAGAAGGTGAAGGTAGGCTCAGACACTTGCTTCCTCCAGTCAGGTCCCCGTGTCCAATCAAAGCAGAGGATCACTTGAACTACAAACAGTCTCTGTCTGAAATGTTCAGAGTTTCCTTTGTGTTAACAAACTTTATACCAGGACCCAAAGATCTGGAAATTGGACCCATGAAGAAGAGGCTGTGTGGAAGACAACCTCCACAATGTCCCCAACAGGAATCTCATGTCTTGGGTAGTTCTTTTCTACAATGCTAGGGCTGGTTTTTGTAGCCTGTAGGCTATTGTTGAAATGGTAGTATATAACTTTCTAGGTTTTGCCACACACACAAAAAAACTTGTCTTTCTTCCTTATTCTTCCTTGGGAAGGAGATTTGTCATGGGAAATCTTGCGGAGAGGTGAGCGGCCATGTTGTAAGGATGTGGGGAGATCTCTGTGAGGAGGACCAGAAGTCTCTGACTGGTCTTCAAGCTGGTGAGTAAACTGTTCAAGAAGTAGACCCTCCTCAGCCCCAGTCAGGACCTTAGGTTGCGGTGGCTTGTACAACATCGTGATTGTAATCTAATGGACTACCTGGCTCAGAACCATCTAGCCAAGCCTATCCTGAATTCCTTATAGAGAAACTGAGTTAACTCATACTTATTGTTTAACTAATCAAGAATTGGGAGAATTTGTTATGTAGTAACAGATAACTACTATAGATGAAAGTATTGTTTGAAGGAAAGAAGAAAATGAATTTCCAGTAAATACAAGAATGAAAATAAGAACCGAAGAGAAAGATAATGCTAAGAACAATTGTGTTATGAGTGGGTTTTGTGAGAGGTTAATGCAAAATTTCCACATCTGAGGAACTACATGTAGAGTAACCAACCAGAGTTGTTTGGGTAAAGATTGTGTGTGTGTGTGTGTGTGTGTGTGTGTGTGTGGTATAGGAGGTAAAGGTTTATACAGTATTCAGACAGCTAGGGATGACATATAAATTACTTTTCCACTGGCCATGTACAGGATGTGAACAGTCATAACACACTTGCTCCTAACCCCACACATTCCCTATAAACTAATGCTGACACTGCCCTAGAATCAACTGGCTGTGTGTCGTCGTCGGATGTAAAGGTCTGAAATGGTCCGGGTGTGGCCAGATCACCTTGGACATTTTAATATAGGTCTTTCCACCAGATGGCACTGATAGCTTTTCCTTGTTTCTCTCTCTCTCTCTTTTTGTCTTGTTGAAAAATGTGTGATTTGTGTACTGGTGAAGAACGTTCCCTAGCTGAAACCTCACATTTTGCTAGTTGATTTCTTGTGTTTTTGCATTTAAGATGCTTGTAAGTTGAGGTGTTGGGGGAATACTGCCTTATGTCAGATGTTATTGTAGGGGTTGGAGCTAGGGAAGTAGATGGGAGGGGCAGTCTTTACTGTCTGTAAAACTGCTAAACAAAGGCAGGTGAGGGCGGAACCAAGGGGGGCCATTCAGGCAACAGTCACTTCTGCTCCAAAAGCCATCTTGGTGGGTTCTCCTATTTCTACCTTCACAGTGCTTGGAGCTCAGATGGATAGCAGCTCAGTGACTACTTTGATGTCAACCTGTTGAGATCCCAAGGATACAGCTAGCTTGTAACTGGACTTCGAATCTACAGAACTGTGACATAATAAAGAATTCTTTAGCCACCACGTTTGTGGCACTTTGTTCTGCAGCCATAGAAAACTTCAGACACTGTTACTTATTTTCTGGTCTTCAATATGTTGGCTACGGTAGCATGAGTAGATTCTCAATGGCTATATTGTTTCTTGTCTTTTCACTTTATTTTAAGCCTTCTAATTTCCAAAGATGTTGACCACACTGGTTCATTTTCCGTTGAAAAATACAACAAATACAGTCGATGTATGGAGCTCACATAGGCAACACCTGATTCTCCTGGTGCTGCCCAAAGCTCTGCTCCTCAGCAGGCTCCTTCTGTTAGTGCTTCTCCTTCCCGTTAGTGCTTCTCCAGCTCTGACCCACAACTGACATGTTATAAATTCAGACTCTCAGTCCCCACCTCTGGTGGGTGGGCAGGTGTCCCTTGAGCTTCCCACCTCTGCCCTTGAATCGTGTTGTTCAGCGCTTTACCCCTTAGCTGTTTTCCTTTCTGCTTGATAATCAATGGTAGCCCAGAAAACAGGACCTGGGCACAGAGGCAGTAGTGCAGTGGCCATGAGGGGACATCTCTCTAGAGCTTGAGAAACCTGAGAGCACAGGCAGGTCTTTGGGCAGAGGAGGTGAGCCCCAGCAGCAGCAGCAGCAGCAGCAAAGGAGTGGGAGAGGGAGAGGAAGGGAGGGAGAGGGAGGGAGGGAGAGGGAGGGAGGGAGAGGGGTCTTAGAGGAGTCTAACTGGCCTGGATGGAAGCCCAGGGTCAATTAGAAACACCTCACAGCCTGACTTAGAACAATCTATTGGCTGTAGGTACAAGTGAGAAAGAAATCCAAGAAAAATATACTTAAATGTACATGTGCTTTTCCTGTTTTTGTTCCAAGGAAGGGCTTGGTTCCTAGATTTCCTTTCTGGGGGAATTCTTGAAACATCACTCCCTGCCCTCTTCACTTTTTAACTACATCCCAGGCACGGCAGAAACTACTCTAGTTGTAATCCAATTTATGAGCTTCCTACTTCCCCACAATTTGAAGGAAAGAGAGGGAGCCGTGGGCAACTTAGCTTGCCACACCCTCTTTCCTGTTTCGGGGCAGCTCTTCTCACTCAGATTCCATCTTTCCAAAACCTCTTTCACTCATCATGTCTATGGGCCTCTGGACTGACCCCTCTACACTTGTTCTACAAATTTCCCCTTTAGGTAGCCCTGATGACCCCATAGAACACAGGTCTTAGCCCATCCAGTACTCTGTACTTGCCTTCCAGAGAGCCCCTTGTACACTTGTTGAGTGACACATCAGCCCTGTGGGATGAAGTTCTTATTTTTCTCTTCAGCTTCATCTTACAGCATGCCATTGTAACAAGGTATGTTCCCATCACCCTCGATGCGTGCGGCCTCAGAGAAGCAATGTGCTCTTTCCTGCCTTGCCCAGCTGTGTCCTTCACCTGCTCTCTTGTCCCTTAGCTTGTTGCAAAACTGCATCTCTACCAGTGTTTAGTCTGGAAGCAAACCAGATGTTCTAGGAAGGCTTCTTACCACCAGGACTTACGTGCCTCTTTTGTGCTTCTATAGTGTCCCTATAGATCCGTGGGTGTGGCTTAGTGGTAGAGCTTGCCTAGCACATGCAAGGTTCTGGGTTCAATCCAGCACTACAAGGAATGTTTATTGTACATTTAAAATGTTTAAGACTTTTGATAACACACTGTACAAACAAGTAGTGTAAAAGAGTTAAAGAACATACATTAAAAGGAGAGAGAGAGAGAGAAAGAGAGAGAAAAAGAGAGAAAGAGAGAGAGACCAGGCAAAGAGAAGCCACTCTGTGCTGCCCAGGTATGGAGGGAGGCAGTGTAAGGAGTTTGAGGTTTATATAGCTGTTGGATGGGCTGCTCAGCAAAGGTCACAGATGAGCTTGGCCTGGGAGACCCAAGCGAAATGCTCTCAAAATCATTGCAGGCCAACAATCCCGTTGTAAATTTCAAAGACCTCTGGGAAATTCCCACCAGTTATCTCAGTCTGCAGTACTGATGTGAGGAGTCTTAAGAAATTGACCTGGATGCTGTGAACCTGTCTTCTTTCTAGGTGCTGACTTCTGGAAAATAATATTCACCTTTCTTTTCTTTTACATCTCACGTGAGCATCTCCCATTGACATTCAGACCAGGGAAGGAAGGGGACTTTGGAAATGTCCTTAGTGTCAACTCTATGATAGAGAGGCCTTAGGAATAAGTGACGTTGATGGCTATGTTTCTAAGAGACTTTCCCAAAGAACCACAGTTTGGTAGCCACCTTTCCCCTGCTCTCTGTATATGACGCACATATAAAACTCCTTCCTTCCTGTGTGCGCTGCTCGAGTATCTGCATACATTTCTCCCTCTGGCTCCTTGAAGGTTTAATGAGCTTGCTTCTCCACTTTCTAGAGCTAGGATTCCAAGCACTGGTTTGATGACACCCTGGAGTGTCTTCATTTATCTCAGGGGGTGCCTTGAAATTCACAAAACAAGATTAATTTAAATTCATTTTCGTTTAAAAAAGTAAACAGACATTATATAGTAATTACAGGTACAAGTGTGTGTGTTGAAATCAAACTAATAAATGCTTGCCTTAGAGAGAAATCAAGAGGATGGGGGTGGGGTTGTAAGAGATTATAAAGGTGGCTTAGTCTGAGTTCTTTTCTAAAACATCCCTTCCTTCTTCTTATTTCCAGGTTGGCCCAAATTAATCATGTTTCTAATTTGGAAGTCAGGGATGGTAAGGATGAAAACTCCTAGGACCCAGGTCTATTTTCTGTGCTTGCCATAGGCCCTGACATACAGTGGGCCCCCAGGAAGCACATTTTGATGGACTCTGTGTTGAGTTGGAATATAGTGTGGTGGGTGAAGAAGATGCCAAACACATAAGAGACCCGGCTCTGAGGGAATGGCAGATATCTACAATGTCATGGATCATGGGGACACACACTGTTACAAAGGCATGCTGTAAGACGAAGCTGAAGAGAAAAACACGAACCTCATCCCACAGGGCTTATGTGTCACTCAGCAAGTGTACAAGGGGCTCTCTGGAAGGCAATGATGAGTTACGGGGAACTGGACAGGTTGGAGGTCACCAGCACCATATAAAGAAGGAAATACAGATAGCTGTAGCGATCGTGGATAGAGTAGCAATCCTGTCTGAGTCCTAGACAACTAAGGAGAGAATGGGCTGGCTGAGACGCTCTTGGTTAGGTGACTGGCCAGAGGTTATCAGTAATTGCCTATTAACAATTTGTGCAAATCGTCAAAAAGTAAGGTAAATTACTGTCAAAGTGTATGAGTGTTAGGGACTTGCTGCTGAGAATAGTCACAGGTAGTTCGTAGATACAAGAAGGCTGAGTACTGCATGGGACTAGTATCTTTGAATTAATAGAACTGGTAATGGGTTCAAATCCTGATGCACCATTTAAAACTGTGTTATCTGAAAAATGGCTTTATGCCTCTGTGTAAAGGGGAAATAGTCATAACACCCCACTTTAACAGTTGTGAGGGTTAAATAAATTAATATACATAAAGTAGTAAATTAATCTACACAAAGCTTTGAACAATCCTTGGTGCCAAGAGAGCTCAATAAATACTGGTCATCCTTCCCCTCCCTTTCCCCTCCTCTTCCTCCTAACTACCACAGTAAACTCTACATTGGAAGGACTAATAGGTTAAAAATATAGAGTATATTAGTGCTCCCTCTAGTCCCAAAGAATATATTTAGGAACTTGTCCTGTTGTTTCCTAGATTGGAGTAAGAACATCATTTGCTGGAACGGGAAACCTAGGCAGAAGGTTAATTGCGTAACAAGCATGCAAACAAACAGAACAAAAAGCCACTATGTACAAATTGAGTTCTCAGTGAATCCCCTTGTTATGCTTGGATGGAATATTCTGCTGCATGGGGGAAAATGCACATATACACGAGTTATTAAAATCATACTTTGTAGCAAGAATAGATTGTGTCTTTGGGTACAGGGTTTTTATGACTTATCCATCATTGAAAGCAAGATACCATTAATCAAATGTATTCATCATTACCCATTACTACTGATAAAAAAAATCCCAATTTGTTCTGGACAAAATGATTGATAAGAAGAGAACTTTTGAGACCACCCAATGAAGCACATTCCTGATTCTCTTTGTTTTAATGAAAACTGAGTATACCTATATCTTCACATGGGAAGACAAATCAAGTCTAACATCTGATCTTAACCAAACTCAAATACTGATTTTGAAATTCCAATGATTCTATTTAGTTCTTTCTCTCCTGCTCAAATACTGAGGAATTGTCATTATATGATCATTCAGATGTTTAAACAGTGATTTAGAATGAGGAATTTTCAAATTCATACAGAATTCATTTCTTGAATTGGTATGACTCTAGCAAATGCACACTTAATGAGTCAGACTTTTATTTGAAATTCTTGATACTGTGAAGATCCTCAGTCATAAAAGACATTTGATTCATAAGAACATGGGAAGATGGTAGTTAAAGCTTAGCATTGTTCTAAGTCTTTTGTTTTTCTAAGACTGTACCCGGGAGCAGCCTTAGCCTTTCTGGTTCTTGTGTTTTTAAGATCTATGTGTCTTCAACTCTGTTAAACAAAGATAGCAAATATGCACGGGTGAACAAGTTGTTGGCCTGTATGCTTGAGTGGGAATACAGGAAAAAGCATGACACTTACATTTTGGTACTGTAGTGGATTGTTACTGCAGTGACTCCAATAGAACATACCTTTTGTTATTCATATCCTTTTATACATCTCTGCCACATTAGTACTGGGCTCATCCATGTGACCTGTTTTGGGTAATGTGACATAAACAGATGAGATGGAAGCAGAGGTTGGGTAAACATATGCACATCAGGACTCAGCATCTCATGAGACCACTGTGCCATGTATCAGCCCAGAACTAAAAACCACGTTACATGAGAGGCCAGTTAAGCTTAGTCTCCAAGGATTTCCTAGATGGAATAGCTACGTGAGAGATCCCAGCCAGGCATGACCAGCAGGAGGGTAACTTGGCTTATAGAATCATGAGAAATGAATGGTTCTTAATTCACTGAGTTGTTGGGGGTATTTTTAAAAATTATTTATTTATTTTTGTGTGTTCATGTGCCTGTGTCTGTATCTGTACCATGTGCAAGTGTCTATGAAGTTACAGGAGTTTTTAAGCCACTTGATGTGAGTGCTGGAAACCCACATAGGTCCTTGGTAAGAACAGCAAGTACTCTTAACTCCTGACCCATCTCTCCATCCCATGTCAGGTGTTTTTCTTTTTCTTTTTTTTCTTCTTACAGAGAAATATAAATCATAAAAACCAATGCCTTGAAGTAGTGTGTTGCTGTAACAAAAATCAAAGCCACATAACTTCGGCTTTAGGACTGAGTGGGTGGCAGAGGCTGTGGGGTAGCTAGTGGGGTTCGTGGAGCCTGATGACATGACAGGGAAGTGCTAGCCAAGGTTGATAAAGGGTAAATTACATTATACTGTAGAGGAAGAACTGGTTCACACTGTCACATCTAGGAATGTGGAAGGCAGAAAATGTATTCAATCAACTTGCGTATTTGCCTTTAAGGAGATTTCCACCTGGAATACTGTAGGGATCAAATTGCCTTTAGAAGGTTGCATATAATAGGGTATAGGAAGACAGAGATGAAGTAAGGAAAGAGTTTATAGGAAGAACTTAAAGCAAATGTAGCCAGTCCAGGAAATGCTACATTGGGAAATGAGACTTTCATACGTTAGTTTTTTCAGCTGGCACCAAATTCTTTAAGTAAGAAACGGCCTTGGAACACAGTCGAAACCACAGGTATGACAACAAGATGTAAGTCCCTAGAATTATTTAAACTGCTACCTAAGAGACTCAGGTACATAGATGGGCCTCTAAGAGCTTAAAGGGCATTTCCCCGTAGCACCTTGACATGTTGACAAGGTGGAGGAATGTCTCAAAAATAGTTGTGGGGCTAACTTTTTTTGTTTTTGTTTTTGTTTTTGTTTTTCGAGACAGGGTTTCTCTGTGTAGCTTTGGAGCCTTTCTTGGAACTTACTCTGTAGCCCAGTCTGGCCTTGAACTCACAGAGATCCACCAGCCTCTGCCTCCTGAGTGCTGGGATTAAAGGTGTACGCCGCCACCGTCCAGCATGGGCTAACTTTTGTTTCATGTTTTCAACTATAACATGAGCTGTAGGAAGTCATAAGATTTTTAAGAGAGTTAGATCTATTGAGACTAAATGGTGCACAGGAGATTAAATTAAAAGACACAAGAACTTGGAAAAATCACTGAGCCACCAACACAGGATGTTTCCATTTGTGGAAAAGCCTTTTTAGATAGCAGATCCAACCACTTCCAGAGAGTAAAACTACTCCTGTTTCCACACTAGAAGGCCTTGCTTGGGTGTGATTGAATTTCAGAATTGCTGTGGACCAGTGATGGTTATGTGGCTCCCTGTTGCTCCTTCACAGTTCTGTGATGACTGTATATGAAACAGATACCCTATTGCTTTAGGTCACAGGTCAGAGAGAGAGGAGGGGAGAAAGAGAGACATAGAGACACAGAGAGAGACAGAGACAGAGAGAGAAATACAGACACAGAAAGAAAGAGAAGGGGACAGAGGCAGAGATACAGAGAGAGAGGCAGAGACACAGAGAGACATAGACAGAGGAAGACAGAGAGAGACAGAGACAGACAGAGTTAGATAGAAAGAGACAGAAAGAGATAGAGACGCTGACCTCAGTCTGTCCCAGTTTGACATTATTCCCAAGCACCTTTGAAATGAGATGCATCCTTGAAAGTGGGTCCATTGCAAGGCCAATGGAAGAATGACTCAAATAACTTACAGAATCATGAACTATAATAATGTGATAATAAAAGTTTTTCGCTTTAAGCTACTAACTCCAGATGATTTATTATGCAGTGACCTGCCATGGATACAGGAGTTCATTGTTAAGAATCAAGGTATAATAATAAACTGGGTGCAGGATAATGCAGTCCACTTAACTTGAGTTAACTGAAATCCATTGATACTTTCTCTTGACAGCTTTGTGTAAAAGATGAAGGCCTGACAGGGTAGTAAGACAGTGCATTGTAGGCTTTCAGAGCTCTGTGTAAAGATGCTGAATAACGGACCAGTCCTTGATCAATGTGTGACAGAAAAGGATGAGAATAGGATCAGAAACAAGCAGACCTGGATTGATTTCTAATCCTACAGATTAATTTTGGGCAAGTTACCTAACATCTCAAGAGTCTTGTAAAGATGGGCTACTCACAGGATTAACTGAGATAATACACAAAGATATGCTGTGCAAAGCCTGGAACGTGGTAGCTGTTTCCTACGTGTTGATTTCTTATGTTTGCATTTGCTTTGTTCACATAATGTTTCACCGATGGGCTGGGGCAGCAACGCTGGGCTCAGTGTAACAGGGACCACGGCCTTAGAGATCTGCCAGCCAGCTCCTGGACAGAGCAGAGGCCCTGAGTTGTCTCCTCTTTGTCATGTGTGTTTTCACCACAGTGTGCACCAACTCCATCCCTGTAATGGTCCCCCTCTCTCCTTTGTCAAAATAATTTGTCATGGTCCTACTTCTTAGTGGTCTTGCTAAAAATTCTCCTTGTTCTTTAAGTGACTCATAAATGCGAATTCTATCTAGAGGTAGAGTCAATGACATTGTCTGGTATACTCCAATACACAGATGGGAACGTGTCTCTTTTGTGAGGAAATAATCATAAACTCTTGGCTTTGGAGGTGACCAACCAGACCATTGCCACTCAAATGGAATGATCTCAAAAGAGCAAGCCAGAGGTCCCCTAGGGCTCCCCACCTTGGATATTTCTGGAACCAGATGTCAGAGGAACCATGGCCAGTTGGAAGAACACTCTGGTTGCTAATGAGCTGCCTACACCAATTCATACTAGCTCTGGCTTCCCAGCTATTTTGTAATAGCAAGAAACAATCACTATGGAGAACTGGGAAGTGTTAATTAACCTTGAAACATACAATGCTAGAAGAAGAAAAGTCAGAGCTCTTCTAGGACAGAATAAGATGATTCTCTTAGGTGTCTATTCCTTGGAGAAGAGAGCTAAGAAGGGAATTCATCCATTATTTGGGTTCTGAAAATGTAGGTGGCCAATGGGAGTTGAGTTACTTTACCAGCCTGTCCTCCATCCCACCCAATGCACTTGCTGATTTTCTGGGTCATCTTGAGATGGAAGTCTTTGTTTGCCAGCTTTTTGGATTAGTCTTTTAAACGAGATTTGAATATTTACTTATTTATGCATTTATTTTTTTATGTTAATTTCTGTCTGTCTCTTCCTCCTCTGTGGTGTGTGTGTGTGTGTGTGTGTGTGTGTGTGTGTGTGTGTGTGTGTGTATGTTTGTGGGTGCCTGAGGCTGCTATAAAAGGGTGTCCAATCTCTTGGAGCTGGAGTTACAGGTACTGGGAACTGAATTCCATTCCTGTGCTAGAGCAGCAAGTACCCTTGGCTGCTGAATCTTCCCTCCATCCCTTTTAGTTTTGTTTTTGAATTTCAGTTAGTTAGTGATTTTAATGAACATGTATTTTTATACCCAATCCCCACAACTACTCTACACTGGAAATACTATTTCTCTTACTTTATAAGTGATTTTGACTCAGAGATCTGGAAGTAAGTCTGTCTGACTTCAAGGATTCCATTCATTACAGCAATACAACGGTCAGGAGCAGGGCAGCCTGAGAGCCTTCAGTTCAAGAGTAACAGAAGTGATCTTTGGTAGTCTCTTCGCTGGTTAAGTACCGATGGTACTTCTTCATAGTTGGTTACAAAGCACCTTCAAGGCTCCTACTACTAGAGCTGCTTACTTCTGCAGTTCCAATTTGGGCTGTAGTTTTCTTAAAGAATATAATTAATTTTATCTGCAAAACCCTCTTTCCTCTTGCTTTCATTTTTTTGGTGGTTGCTGTATAGTCCACGATGACCCTGAATTCTTGCTTTTTAAAAAGTAATACTGTTCCTCTATCCAACCGCAGTATCGTCATTTTGGTGGACGTTGCATTGAAATGCTTTTCATAAACAATAGCCCAGATTTTTCTCTGCTTAATAAATTTTAGGAGAAACACATTGGATTTAAGTACAATATTACACCAGTGACCATTGTTCTTCATGGTGTGTTAAGAAGTGTTTTAGGAGCTCTAAGGTTGTGTATAAATTTAATTGGTTATTTTTGATCTTCATGCATAAAACTAGTAATGAATTGGGTATCATCAGGGTTTGTCAGAAATCGGTTTCTGACAGAAACTGAATGGTTTAGAAGAACAATGTACAAATGTACAGAGAGGTTGGAGGAAAACCTTCAAGGGCTTATACTAGCAGAGAGATACTGTACCTCGCAGGCCTGAATGATCAAAGGGAGTGAGGGATTAGTGGAATTCAGAGAGTGTAACTATATTAAGAACACTGCCCGATGTGAGCTATAGCCTTTAGTTAAGGAATGCAGCCAACCCATGGCGGCCTGGCAGGAAGGGAGCTGGGGGGATAGATACTCTAACCTCCTATTTTCCCATCCTCTAATCTCCTGCTGGTGTCTCCCCTTGGCAGAACTCCTTTAGAAGGGAAGAGGGCAAAGGAACCTGCAGATGCATCTCATACAAGTCAGCCTCCAGAGGCACAGAATGGTGGAAGAACCGTGGAGCAGGGATGGGGGTGGTGATGAAGTACAACATTCATTACAGCTGGGATGCAAGATTACGGCTCTTATATACCATCTGAGCTCAGGCCACAAGAGCTTCTGGGAGTGGTCTGGTAATAGATCAGATAACAATTCCAGTTATATGTCTAGTCTTTGAAAAATTGAACTGTGTTCTGACTCTGCTTCTTCCACTTCTTTTTAAAATTTGTATCTAAATGATTTGAAACAACTTGGACATGATCTAGCTGCACTCACCCCAATTATAAGAAGTATAAAAATAACTGTTCTCTATGCTGGTGATATAATTTTATTGTCACTAACCAGAAATGGACCCTTTATCTTACTGGAAAATAGAATTGCTTGGATTCAAAATTTTCTAAATTTAAAATCATCATTTTTGGCAGATAGCATTTACAATTTAATTGGCTGATATCTAGTAATCACATTTGGTGAACTAATTCAGCTGTGTCAGGATACATTTTGCCACCATTGTTTTCTCTAGTGTTTTCAGTACTAGAGGATGCTACTTAGAAGGAGATATTTTTGGGGGGATGTACTGTTGACATTTGTCTGTCTACTTTGGGGGGCCTGAGGAATCAGTGAAATCTACTTCATATTTTATTCAGGCACAAACCGCACAACATTTATAACTGGCCAATGCTCACTCTCACAAAGGAGTGGGAGAATGAACCGTGCAGCTTTGACTTTAGTTTTCTTTACCCCACTCCTTAAAGCAGATAGTTTTTAGGAAGCCGACTGAAGGCAAACCCTAGATGGAAAACCTTCACAGGGAAGAGGACTGGCCAGCTGTTTGGGGGCTCATCTAGGAGACTCCATTCTTAAGGGAGGTGAACCTATCACCTGCTTGGTTGATTTAATAAGTGTGGACTATCCCTCATCAACAACGTGGGTTACTCTTGCCCAGTACTAAAAGTTAGATGTCTCTCCTGGCCCAGTGCCTACTGAAGCTTAATTAGAGGGGAAAGCAATTCTGATTGACAGCTGAAGGATACATTAGTTCATCATTCTAGATCTGTGTTGTCCAGGAGAACTGCTTTTGGTGATGGAAATGTTTCTTATTTGTGGGACCCCACATGATGGTACAGAGTGTGTGTATCTATGAAGCATTTGAAATTGGCTGTTAAAACAGAAAGGTATTTAGAATTTTTTATTTAAGATATTTTAAATTAATTTAAAATTACAGTTAATTAATTCTAACTGGTTAACTTTAATTAACTTAAAGCTAAATTACAATTAATTAAGTCTAATTTAAGTTTAGATATCCAATTATGCCAGTAGATACCATATTTGACAGCATAACTCTAGATATTTATTCTGTGTTTTATCCCTACATTAGGTTAGACTAGCCCTAAATTTGGTTTTCAAAAGAATCGCGTGTTTTAAAATTTAAATTCTTAGGTTTCAGTTTTATTGATGCAGGGTCCCATTGTAACCCAGGCCGGCTCTCTGTTCTCCTATCCCAGCCTTCACTGTACTGGGATCACAGGCAGGTGCTGCCATGGCTGTCAAGAAAAGCGTTTATTGATTTGCAAATGCTTACTTTGCCATTAATGATGGCTTGAAAACATGTTCTCACACTCCTCGACACTCCTACATCAAGAGCTGGAGAGTAATTATACTTTCTTTGAATACAAGCTGGTCTTAGTTTTCATGTTTCTAGTCAGTAGAATCTGACAGAGGTGACAGCATGACTCGGGAGGCGGGCTCAGAAAATCTGATAAAGCTTCCCTAGTGCTCCCCTTCTCTCCTGAGCATCCTTCTAAGAATTCTGGATTTTCTGATGCTACCAAAGTTAAACAGTTACCTGGAAAGATCACTCATAGACATTGAGGGAGGCAGACTAGCTGTTTGAGCCCTCTCAGCCCAGGCTTCAAGTTACTCTTGGCGTGGACATTATCTGATCGTAGCTCTCCAACAGACCCCAAGTGAGAACGGCTTAGCCAAGCCCAGTTAATCCCCAATGAGGTGATAGAAAATACTTGGTATTTCATGCCACCATTTTGAGGCTGTTGTGAAAAAAACAGTTAGAATGCTTATGTGTGAAAGGATTGTGCATGACACAGGTCTGTGAATCCTCTGGCATGTTTATCACTGTTCTTTGTGTGTGAAAGGATTGTGTAGGACACAGGTGTGTGACTTCTCTGGCATGCTCATCACTGTTCTGTGGTTCTTACTTTTTGAGACAAAGTCTTGCTATGTATTCTTAGCTTTCCTAGTACTCACTATACAGTCCTGACTGGCTTTGAACTTGAAGCAATTCTACTTCAGTCTTCTGAGTTCTGGCTTTATAGGCCTATGCTACCACCTCTGACTTTTGCTGGGTAGCTTTGAGGGTCAAGTGTATCACATCAATTTATCTTGGACATCAGGAGATGCTGATCATCTCATGGTTTTTTTTTTTAATTTAATGAAAATTTTATTTGGTGAGGGTCTTGCCATATTTCCTAGGTTAGTGTGGAAGTCCTGCATCTATTGCCCCTCCCACCTCAGGCTCCTTGGTGCTGATATTACAGTTGGAAGCTACCATTCACGGTGCACTTTTGTGTTAATACCTTTCCGGTGTAGCTGTTTGCGAGCTCAAAGCTGAATCAATTACCCAGTTTTGTAAGAAAACAAGAAGAAAGAAAATTTTCACCTTTTCCTTATCTTACTCTTCCTTTGGCATTATTCAAGACAGAAGTCTCACTGCAGTGGATCAGTGTTAAACCATTTCAGAGGATGAAGATGAGTCATGTGGGGTCTTTATTAAGTCAATATGTGCTATGAGGTCATCCTAGTGGCTAGCCATGGTGCTGGCAGAGCTCTGGTATTTTGGAACTCTCCAGTGGCCATTTCCATAAGATGAGTTCTTCGAAGTGACTCTCCAGGTGAACAGAGACAGGGAGTAGCAGGATCTCAGTCCTAGTGAAGTTCATGCCCAAGGTTCTCATTGTGATCCTTCAGTAGGGGCCAGCTCAGAGCCTAGTCACCTGGGAATGGGATAGAGTAGAAAGACTAATAAGGCCTGTCTGGGGGATGGAAGTTTCAGATTATAGCCAGTATGACAGTATCTGTGTTTAAACACAGGGCAATGCATATTATAAAACAGGTACAGATTAAGCTGTGTGATTTTTCCTGGGAATGAGATATCACTTACAGCTAGGGGAATTGTGAAGGCTCGGGGCATGAATGACACACAGCTAAGCTCAGGGGGTAAGTAAGCTTACATGGTACAGACGCTTGGACAGACGAGGTGAAGGAAGGAGATATTAGTAGCAGCGAGTTTAATGCTGGGGATTTCCGGTACCGTGACATTTGGTGGGGAAGATATTTTGGGCAGTGGGGATTGTGAGACGTCTCCAGTTACACCATATGAGTAGTTGCTTACTCTTCGGTTTATGGGTCCAGCCCTGTCTGTCTAGGGGCATGTGATCTGCAGGTGTTGATAGGGAGGTCAGAGAAAGGCGGGGAGGGAGGCGGGGAGGGAGTAAGACGGAGAAAGGGAGAGAGAGAGAGAGAGAGAGAGAGAGAGAGAGAGAGAGAGAGAGAGAGAGAGAGAGAGAGAGAGAGATTAAAGCCTTCACAGGGCTGACTGCTCAGGAAACTTAACACCTGGAAGTATGTTCTAAAGCAACTGCTCAAAACCTTGTATTAATAAAGTAGCTTTTCGACTTTGATACGGAGGAGAAAATTCTGGAAGAGGTTCCACAACAGTGCTCAGCACTGCCGCTGGGC
>CABHPQ010113171.1:0-21126 GCA_902168405.1 Peromyscus aztecus
CACACACACGTACACTCATACACTACATATATACACCACACATGTACTGGCATGCTACAGTGCACAGGTGGTGGTCAGAACAACTGTCAGGATTCTCTTCTTCCTTTCCACCCTGTGGGACTTGGGAATCAAACTCAGGTCATCAAACTTGGTGGCAAGTGCCTTTACCTTCTGAGCCTTCTTGCCAGCCCTAAGCACATATTAGAGGCAGGGTACATGTATCACAGGCTGGCTTCGGGAGTGTCACCATGCCAGTTTATGAGGTGCTTAGGACTGAGCCCAGTGTTTTGTGCGTGTTAGGCAAGGAGGACTCTCTCTCTCTCTCTCTCTCTCTCTCTCCCCCCCCCCCCCCCGACTGAGCTACATCCCCAGCCAGCCTTGCTTCACTCTCTTCTTGTCTGGGGACTCCTACACATACTTCAAGGCCCCACCACTTATATGCTGCAGCTCCTGGGAAGCCTGTACTGAGAGCCCCTGTGGTAAGTAGACGAGTCTCTTTCACGGCCCCTCATATGTCTTGGATTTGAGAGAGAATCCCAGCTTGTTACCATGTACTGTGACCAAATTTGTCATTCATGAACTGAATACGGGGTTAGAATGTGTGACCACCATACCCCACCACTGTCCACACCCTTATGGCCTGGATCTCCTTCTAATCACAGCAGAAACAGGTAAGGTGGGGGGGGGGCAGGGTGTGTGTGGTTTGCGTCAGAGCCTGTACCACATGCTCTTTCCCTGCAGTGGAGTGTCACCGTAGCCCCAAGGAAACCACCCCGCTTTGCAGATTAGGAAACTGAGGCTTCCTGAGGTTGAGGTGCCTGTCCGTGGTGGGTCTCGTGGTCAGTGATGGCCAGAGCCAGGAATTAGCACCGGGAGCATCTGCATCAGCGGTCTAACCCCTGGGCAGTAACAGGAACTGGCAGTGGGTGGGACCTGGGACAAGTTCTATTCTTCCTCCGGCCACCAAGAAGCCCAGCAGGTCCTTTCATCTTCTGCAGAGGCCTTTAGTCTCTCTTCCCTGTGAAATGAAAGGGCCGTAGCAGGTGGCCTCCAAGGCCCTGCAGCTCTGATATTCTGGGACTTTCTCTCTGCAGAGCTCTGCTCAGGCAATGAGCCAACGAAGCTGTTAAAAATCAAAGCAGGAAGATGCCCTGCGGCAACACCCCCCACCCTCCTATATGGCCTAGGGAACGGCAGCCTCCTCTGAGGGGGTGCAGCCCTGGACTCTGACACAAAGAGGCACAAAAAGCCAGATGTGGTGGTGGGTCCCAGCACTCAGGAGGCCCAGCCTGAGGCTCAGGGCATCCTGGAGTTCCACAAGCCTAAATTACATGGGGGAGGGAGGAGCTGGGTTGATTGGTCAGTTGGTAAAGTGCTTGAGCATGATGACCCAAGTTCAAGACCAGAACTCAGGTAAAAAGCCAGGCGTGTGGCACAGGCTTGTATTTCCAGTGCTGGAGAGGTGGACAGGCAGGTTCCTGGGGCCCACCGCTCTGCCAGCCTGGCCTGCTTTGGAGTTCCAGGCTAGTGAGAGAAACTGTCTCAAAAAACAATGTTGGTGGCACCTGAGGAAGGACCCCTGAGGTCGTCCTCTAGCCTCTACACTCACCCACATGCATGCTTGCACACGCGCGTGCACACACTCACACACACAAAAGCACAAACGTGGAGAGAAAGGAGAAAGAAAGACACAAAGAAAAAGGTTCTCGGGGGCCAGCTGAAGGGTGAGGCAAAGTCCTGGGGCTAGCCTCTGCCTCTGATCGTGCTGTGAACCAAGCAGCCTCTATCTCAGGGAGTTCAGCTGTGCCCTTGCAAAAGCATCCATCATCGCAGCTGGGCTTGTTGACTGTTTACAGCTATCATGGAGGGTGGGAGGTCACAAGACCTTCACCTGAGTATCCAGTGGCTCCCCACCGCCCATTGTGTGCAGCATTGCACACGGCCTCGCGGAGGCCTCCAGCGGAGGAACCCAGGGCTGGAACACGCATCACAGCGTAAGTCAGTTAAAGGTGGCTCTGCTTCGAAGGGAGCACACTGGGAGAGTGACCACAGCTGTCCTCCTCCCAGTGGCCAGGACGGGTGGAGGGATAGAAGGGGAGCCCAGAAGGCTTGGTGAGGTCTAGTGGTTATCTGACCTGGGAGAGATGGCGGCGGCGTGGGTAAAGGACAGACTTCAGGTCTAGGTGGCCTTGGATCAGTCTTTGCTTCTGTCCTTCGGCTTGCTCACGCTGTGCCCCTCCCAAGCCTGGCTTGCCAGAGACAATCATCTGACATGGTCGTAAGGGCCCAAGTGTGCAGGGAAGCCTGGGCAGCTGAGGGGACCCCTCCCTGCTGCCTCTTCCCACTGACCTCCTTCCCCATCTCTACACAGGCCCTGTGCTGTGGGCCCCCCCACCCCAGCAGACCAGAGCAAGCCCCACCACACAAGTTTCCTGGAGCCCTGAATGAACCCTGGTTGAAAGTGGGATGGGGCAAATTAGGGGCTCGCACTGGAAAGTAAAATGATTTCCTGCTGATCTTGGCCTGGCCTTTATCCCTAGCACTTAAAAACAAAAAACAAACAAAAGTACCGAAAGTACCATTGATTCCATGTATGCCAGCCTGCTCCCGGCCAAGCTGGAGATCGCATTTTCCAGGGAAGTGAGCCTGCTTCAGCTTGGGCTCACCCACTGCACAGCTCTGGTGACCATCTTGGTTTCTTCAGCCCCCTCTCTCCCCTTGGCTGCTCTCACATGCCCCTTCTGGGAACCTTGGAGCCACCCAGGGTTGAGCAGTCCCTTGAGGGTCTAGAACACATGAAACTTCCCACCCAAGCTAGGTGGCTAGTGAGTGGCTGAGCCTGGACTCAAACCCAGGTCTTGAGGAGGGCCGCTTTTGCTACACGCTTCCTATTGTTGTTATGAAGAGCCAGGTCCCACCTGCCTCCTTTCCCATCTAATTACCGCTGTCGGGACCTAGTGTGCAACAGAAAGACACAGCTATTACCAAACACCAGAGCCGAGCCGGGTGTGGGAGCTTTCTATTACGTAATCAAGTAGGACACTTTATTTCTGTCCTTGGCCCTGGCCAGGCTCTCTCTGTGCCATTTTTCCAAAGCCCAGCTTCACTTCTGAGATGCCTGCTGTTCAGCCTCTCTCCAGGACCTCTGTCCACCCATAGTCCCCTCCCCCGGCTGTCACCAGATCTGCTCCAGGACTGACATCAGTCCTGACTAGCACTGTCTCCTGGGAACCGCGGTGTTTGATGGCACCTTCCGTGGTGCGGGGGCTCACATATACTTCCCAACTGTTTGCAGAACCATCTCTTCAAGGCACAGGAATGGGCTGGTCCCTCTGGGGCAGGCTGGACTTCCCTGGCCGTCGCCTCCCCTAGCCCTCTATCCATCATTAAACCGCAAACATTTCTCCACCGACAACACCCTTGCCTGGCCCACCCATCCCCTGCTCTGCAGAGTGACCTCACTCTGCTTGTCTCCTACACCTACAAGCCATCCACAGCCTCCCCCTGTTCTCAGAACAAGGTCTCAGTCCTTCTGCAGTGCCCAGCCCTGCCTGCCTCAGTGGCACCTCCTCACTTGCCGAAGCCCTAGCCAGGTCCCATCCCCCAGGCTCCCTCTGACCCCAGCGCCCCTCCCTCACTCTCTGCCTGGATGCCTCCTCTTTATCCTGTAGACTCCAGCTTGAGAGTCACCCTGGGAAGCCTTCAACCTCCGGACACACCTATGCCAGCCTATGCATGGTGGCTCCCTGCTCATCCCTTCCCCAGGGTGGGGGTGGGGGGCTGCTCAGCGCTACAGCACCTGTCTCAGCGCCAGCCTTCTTGTCGGTGTTTTCTGAGTGTGTGTGAGTGTGTAAGTGTGTGTGTGTGTGAGTGAGTGGATATGTGGACTCGTTCTGGATTCTGGCATCTCCATGTCTGGCATGCAGAATGGAAGAGTACTTTTCTCATCTTGACTTCTTGTAAGTGAGGCCCCAGACTAGGTCACCATGGCTCTGAGGTGTCCCTCCACACTGGCTGCCCCTTCTGTTCCCATGACCCAGTGTTCCAGCTCTCAGAACAACAACATCAGTATCCAGGACATGTCAGCACCCCGTCTGGCCTGGTAAACATGTGTGGCTGCTGACCTGCCCGAGTTCCCGTGATGCCCCTCCCCCAGCCATGTGTGGTGCTGCATGTCCCATAATCCCAGCGCTAGGAGGCGGAGGCAGGAGCCTCGGAATTCAATCTCGTCCTTGGCTACATAATTTAAGACCAATCTGGGATACGTGAGACCTGGTAGTAAGAGCAAACAAACACTACCAACCTTTGCTAGGCACACCACACCCCAGCAGGGCACACCCCGTTCCTTTACCATGCCACCGGAATCTTTAGGAAGCTGGCCTGAAGTACACCTGAGTCTTCACAGAGGAGAGGCCTGGAGGCCAGCAGTCTGCAGTGCTCCCCACCAGCGCCTCCCTAAAGACCCAACCAACCTGGTGCCTAGCCCCAGCTGGAAACACCAGTCTGGGTATTGGGCTCTGCCCCAGAGCCTGCTGGGCTCCTGGGTGGCTCCCAACAGCTGCATCACAGAGACCTCCTGGGGTCTAGATGGCTGCAGCTGCTCCCTCATCTCCACCTGCTCCCACAAACCCAGGTGTCCACGAACTGCAGGATCAGGGGTATTGAACTATCAGATTGAGGGTCTGCCTGGGAAGCTGCGGGGGACATCAGCACTTGGGTCCCCATGGCAGGCCAGGGGTGAGGGGTGTGTGTGTGTGTGAAGGAGAGGCCTGGCTCTGGGAGGGGCTGAGGACATCTGCATTCACACCTGCATCTGTGGCTGGGGACAGTGGGGGGCGAGGTGGCTGCTCTGGGTCTCACCTGACACTGACACTCCCACAAGCCCCTGAGGTGAGGCCTCAGTCTTTTCAGCTGAGGAATCAGGCGGAGACCTCCTCACCCAGCTGGTTGGTGATGGAGCCAGGATCTGAGTCCCACCTTTCAATCCCTACCTACTGTCATAACCCCAGAGTCACACAGATACACCCTCAACTGGCTCATTCCTGTAATCCCAGAACTTGGGAACCTGAAGCCGGAGGCTTGCCGTGAGTTTAAGGCCATCCTGACACAGACAAAACAATAAAACCCAGCCCATCAGCCACCTCCGCTCCACACCCCAGTGTCAGGGGTCCATCACTATGGAGCCAGTAGTTCACTGCCCAGCTCCATGCGGCCACCACTGGTCTGGGCTCTGCACACGGCTGCAGTGGGGACTGGGTCTTGTCAGTTATACTAAGTGACAATTTGCTTCCTCAGCTCACATTTGGGGTAAAGGGCCTCTGCTTGGGGTGACACTGAAGACCTGAGTCTGCGATCTCCAAACGGAGACAGCCCTGGAGAGAATGGTCCCTGTGGATCTTTAACCCACAGAAGAGCCAGCAAGCGTCCCTGAGGACCTGATTACATTACAGCTGGCAGCATTGCCATGTTGTCCCTAGGCTCGTAATCCACGAGGAGCGTTTGTGAGGCCCCTATGGTGGCCGAAAGCCAAGACCATCTGCTGCTAAATTCCTTCCGGGGGTTGTAGGGCTTAAGCAATGCTCACCCCTTCTCCTGAGCCGTAGTGGGAGTGACAAACGGAAGCAGGAGTCTGCCAGTTTGTTCTGGTGGACCCGTGAGTGTACTGCCTCCTTTCAGAGCAGATGAAGGCTCTTACAGGGGTGTAGACGCTCCTCCCCAAACGGCTGCACGCAGAAAGCTTTGACCTCCTCTTGGGCCTGAGGCCTGCTCCTGTCCAGCTCCCATCACTCCTGGCCACCTTGGCTTCCCCTTGCTGACCACCCTGCCCTGGCTGGGCCCTCACTCCTCCCTCAGCTGCGGCAGCCCCTCCCCTCCTCTTCCCTGTTGCCCCTTTCCTCCTTCAGACGTCACTTCCTAGGTTTGTTGTCCCTCAGTTTGGGTGAGCTGCCCTCTCTCCCCACCCAAGTGCCCCTTCCTGGAATTGCTGTCCCGAGTCCCCAGCCTCTGTTCTGACAGGCTTGTCTGCCGGGACCTGAGCAGCCCAGCAGAGAGCCAGGTACCATGGGGCCTCCAACAGTGCTTATTGGCATTGCTTGCTGATTGGTCTGCAGGCACTCTGCAGGTCTGCAGGCACTCAGCAGGTCTACAGGCACTCTGCAGGTCTGCAGGCACTCAGCAGGTCTGCAGGCACTCAGTAGGTCTGCAGGCACTCAGCAGGTCTGCAGGCACTCTGGGTATGAGACCCTGGGTTCTACCCCAGCATCAAATAAGTAAATAAAGGGAAAGTGAGGCGGCTCAGCGGGGAAGGGCACCTGCTGCCCGGCCTGACAATCCCTGAAACCCACATGTGGAGAGGACTAATGCCTACAAGGTGTACACTGAGCTCCACAGGCATGTCATGTGCGTGTCCTTGCACCTGTGTGTGCGCACACACATATGTATATGTACATATATTCAGATTTTTAAGTAAGTAAATAAGTAATCAGGGGCCTTGCAGTGATTAGTGCCTGGTGCTTAGAGCCAGTCACTCCTCAAGACAGCTGAGCTAAATTCTCTCCCCTACCTCCTCCTCCACAAACCTCCCTCCTCTTCTTCCCCCCCCTTCCTAGTCCCCCCCCCTTCTTTCCTCTCTCCTCTCTTTTTCCTCCCTCCCAGACCCCTGGCCCTGCTCCAGAGCTGTGGACACCCAGCTGACAGCTGGGCATACCAGGCCCAGGGGATCAGGTGGCCTCCCCTACCCAGGCCACTGGCAGCCTAGTTCTCCTGGGCAGAAAGCTCCACCCAGGCTCCAGTGGAGAGTACTGAGCTGGGCCAGGCCTTTGTCCCATGCTGGTAGACAGAGGAGGGCACTGAGAGGCAAGTGTCCCTACTGCGTACTCCCCGACACCCCCGGAAGGAGGCTCTGGTGAGTACTGCCTTGATGAAGGATGGGAAGAGCCATCTTGCTGAGCCCTTGATGGTACCGGGTGAGGGACAGACGGGGGTCAAGGCCACAGGCCTGTTCCTGTTGTAGGGTGGCCTCCCTATAGGCTGGCTGGGATTGCCAGGGGATATAGGCCTGTTGGAGGTGCTGGTGGCTTAGAATGCATGTGTGTGTGTGTGTGTGTGTGTGTGTGTGTATTCTGGGGTGAGCAGGGCCTGGGACAGGCAACAATTTAAAAATGTGGTTATATGTTCCTCTCCCATTTCTTTCTGTCTCCTTAGCATGATCCTCTCTCCCTCTTTCAGGGTGCACTAGTGTGCTCCCCTGGCCCACACATGGGCAAGCCAGGTCTGCAGTGGTGGCTGTGGGTTACAGGTGAAGGGCTGGAGTCAGGCACTTTCCTCCACATTAAGTTAAACCTTCCTAGAGGCAGACATCCAGGGAAAGTCCCTCACTCTTTTGAGCCAGGGATCAGCATGTCCTGTCCCATCTGCCCCACCTTTCTTCCTGGGTGGGGCCATGGGGTTGGGTGACATCAGTGCCTATGGGCAGTGTCTTGGGGCCGGGGGAAAGGGACACCCAGGAGAAGGGTGGGTGTGGTGATAAGCCACCGCCGAGAGATGTCCATAGAAGAAAGAGTCGCAGCACCGCCAAGGTTGGAGATCTCTGCTGCCCTAGACAGTGGTGGAATCTTGGGGTCCCCCATCTCCATAGTTTCTGCAGGCTCTTCAGGGACTCCAGGACCTGAACCTGAGCCAGCCCTGTGATCTCAGGATCATACATGGAATTATGGGAAAGGGAACCCAGCCCCACCCCTTTGAAATAGGGTCTCACGTAACTCATGTTGGCCCCAAACTTGCCATGTTGCCAAGTCTAGCCTTGAGTTGAGATGCTCCTGCCTCCACTCCCCGGGCTCGGGAACCACAGCGGTGCACCACCACGCCTAGCTCAGCTGTATTTTTTAAGCTGCCAGGTTCATTATTTTTCCTCATGAAAGACCTGTGGGAAAACACAGAGGTTACTACCAGACACACGGAGCCCGCCCCGGCTCTGCACGCTTGTTCTGAGTCTTGCCACACTTAACTTCACACACAGTCACTAACACTAAAGGACTCTGAAGTCCTTTATGGGCAGCACAGACTCTTCCCTTCACAGCACACCTCACTGGGTCCTGACAGAACCCCAGTATCATGATCCCCCCGACATAAGACATACTGCACCTGGACCAGGCTACCTAATTAAAGCTTTGTTTGACCAAGCACTGATCATGCCTGTAACTCTTGGTCTGCCACACACTAATTCTCCCACCCCACCATGGAACTGAAAGTACTGTTGGCCCATAGAACAGAAGGACATGGCTGGGACAGACCACTCTCGGCACAGTGGGGAGTCGGAGGCGGGAGTCCCTCCTGTGGGGGTGCCTTGCATCCAGGCCCCACCATGCTCTATCAGGAAGCTGAGGAAACCCTCCTCTGCTCCTGGAACCCTCTGTCCTCTTCTTGGCTGCATTCTGGGGCCAGCAGCAGTCCCTCCTGCTCTGAGCAGGGCACTTGAATAAATCCTTCCCGGGCAGAAAGCCTTATGGCTGTGTCTTGTTCACTAGCAGCCGCCGGGAACAGCAATAAACTTTATGAACATTGGTTGTTAGGGAAGGAAACCTGCAGGCTGGTGGGGGAGGTGGGAGTGTGAGGGATGGACATATACAGGGTCTTGTGTCAGCCTGCATGCTGCATAGCCATTTCTCAGCCTCTGCTGGCCCCTGGCCCTGGTGAAGTAGCTGCAGAGGCCATAAGAGGAGACAGAACCCAGTCTTGATGACTTCAGAGCTTTTTAAAGATATTCCCGATGGGGCAGGAGAACTTCAGCTGCAGGTTATGCACTTGGGGACAGGTCTGGACAAACTCAGGGTACCCCAAGAATAAGCTTACTGGTTGTTGGATGTAGAGGGGGTGCTGGCTTTAGTTTTCAGACAGCGTTAATCCCTCTCTGGGCATTCCTGGCATCGGCATGTGTGCTGCTGCCCTCTGCTGGGGAGAGGGTGTGCTTGCAAGTCTCCCTAAGATTCACTCCGGAGATGGACAGTGCAGGACTCTGGTGGGAATGAACACAACTACACCACACACGCAGCACAGGCATGCAAGCACACACACACACACACACACACACACACACACACACACGCGCGCGCGCTCTGCTTAACCTTTACAGCCCTTGCGATTGATAGCGTGCTTGTCTGGTATGCACAAAGCCTGGGGTCCAGCCAGCACGGCATAAACCGGGCAGGGTAGCACACCCCTGCAGTCCCAGCACTGTGAAACTCCCCTGCCCATTACCACCTCAGGGGTTTTCAATGAACTTCCGGTCCTCTCATCTCTAATGGATTAAAAAGATGCTCCCTCGGGCATCACAAGGGCATTGAACAATACTTGTCTCAAAAGCATGAAATGAAATGAAAGCAGGAAGATCATGAATTCAAAGCCAGACTGGGCCAGAGACCCTGCCTCAAAGACAAAAACCGAACCCAAATAAACAACAGCAGGACGGAATCTGTTGCCATCTGTACCATACAATGCCATGCTAGCCACGGGCAAACCCATGTCTCCAGCACAGAGACCTCTCGCCCAAGCCCCAGAACCAACCCCGTTATGAAGAGAAAGTCACCAGGCCTGGGGAAGGGGCTGGAGTCATGTCTGTAGGTCTTGGTTAACAGTGTCCAAGGTCCTGAGTGCAGCCCAAATGCTGTGAGGCAGCAAAGCCTGCTGGGAGGGGAGCTGTTGAGCGACAGTGTCCCAGCCTTGCCTCTGCAGAGCAGCCCTTCTGGGGTGCCTGGCTCCTACAGTCAGCCTTCCCCATGCTTCTGCCTCAGCAGCGAGCTCAGAACATTGCAGGAGCAGCTGAGTACATTTGTCAGTGGCTGAAGGGCTTCTGAACTAATAATCACGGTATTAAAATTGTATTTGGTCCTCAAGCTGGAGGAATGTTGGGAGATTTTAAATGGTAAGAGGAAAAGAGGGGGAAATCCCCTCTCAAAGAATGAAATTGGTGTGGGAATAAGTTTCCGGGGCTGAGGGATAGGGAGCGTGGGCCCGAGAGCGTGGAAATCTTGCCTTCCTGGGAAATAGATGTTCTCTAAAGACATATTTCAGCCACAGCCTGGAAGGTGATGTAAGCAGCCCCCCAGAGCTCACTCTGTATTGATCCCACCCAGCCAGGGAGTCAGGAAGGGGGCAGCGCACTGGCCTTGGGCTCCTGAGTTGTTTTAGAATGGACTTGCAAACGCCATTAACTCCCCTTCTGGAAACATAAGCCTCGGCCTCCCTGGCCTGGATGGGCCCAGATAATAATGCACGGCCCTCAGCCACGTGGGGAACTCTGAAACTCCCCTGCCCATTACCACCTAAGCGGTTTTAAATGGGTTTCGGGTCCTCTCATCTCTAATAGATTAAAAAGATGTTCCCTCAGGCATCACAAGGGCATTGAATGGTACTTGTCCCGAAACGCCGGCTCGAAGAGGCCTGTGAAATGTATGTTAGAGCTTTGGAGACAGAGAGCAGACCATAAACCACTCCGCTTTTGAATTGTGTGGCCTGATGGGCCAACTGCAGTCTCTATCTTCATAATGCCCTTCCCAGAAGGCCCTTCCCCCACACACCCGAGGTTTTTCAGGGTGTGTTCTCTCTCTGTGAAGCCTTCAGGACCTCTATAAGCTGAGCGGGACTGTCCTCTCCCCAGGTTGAACTAAGGCCCAGCGAGCTTGTGTGTGTGTGTGTGTGCGCATGTGCACACATGGAGGCCAGAGGTCGATGTCAGGTGTCTTAATCACCTCTCCAGTTTATTTTTTATCTTTTAAAATTGTGCGTATGAAGGTTTTGTCTGCTACATGTGTGTGCACTGCATGTGTGCCTGGCACCAGCAGAGTTCAGTTAGGTGCCCAGAACTAGAGTTATAGATGGTTGTAGCCGCCTTGTAGGCGCTGGGAAACTGGGTCCTCTACAAGAGAACAAGTGCTCTTAACCACTGAACTATCCTTCCAGCCCCTCCTTCTTCAGTTTGAGACAGGGTTTCTCTGTGCAGCCCTGGCTGTCCTGGAACTCACTCTGTAGACCAGGCTAGCCTCAAACTCAGAGATCCATCTGCCTCTGCCTCCCTAGTGCTGGGATTAATGGCCACCAGGCCTGGCAGCCACCTTATTTTTTTGAGATGAGATCTCACACCAAACCTGCAGCTCTCCAGTTTGGCTAGTCTGGCTGGCCAGAACACCCCAGGGACCCGCTGCCTCTGCTTCCCCAGGGGCTGGGATTACAGGCCATCCCCGCAGCAGGCAAGGCTGGGCTCCCCCTGTTCAGCCCCTTCCATTGACCACTCAGGGCCGTCATGAACCAGGCCTAGCATCCCTGCCCTCTAGTCACCCATTCCTGCCCTCTCCTGCCCTCTCTCCGAGGGCATTCCCTGAGCAGGTCCTCTTCAAGCTCCCCACGGCTAAGCCAAACCTCTGCCCTGCTCCTGGTCATCTCCTGGGCACCCCAACTTATGCCTCCCCCAGCCCAGTGCAGAAACCCCCTTAGCCCTTCCACAAGGACTCCTGTTCTTAGTAATCCATGTTGACTATACAAATGAATAAGATCCATCGTGGTATTTCAGTGTGTGCTTGTGGAGGACCTAATTCACACTCACCCTTCCCAAGCTCGCCATCACTCTTGTACTTGCAGGTCAACCAACCTTGTTTTCGGTTTCCATAGGAGAGAACATAATGTCTATTTGTGGTGCTGGGACTCGAACCCAGGTCCTTGTGAATATTATGTTCTTGCTGTATCATTAGTGAGCTGTACCCCCCCCCCACCTCCAGCCCAGAGGGCTCATTTCTCAGCATAGTTTCCCCCACCCGTAACCATGAAGCACTCGTTAGACCGCTAGTATCTGTTGATTGGGAAACAAATGATGGCAAAAACCTCCAGGAATCCGATAAACGCCTTTAAATGAATTTGTGCACCGGCAATTATAGCGCTTATGTGTGCTTGGGAAACGGCCAGGCTCCCCGGGAACCTCCCCAGATCATGCTGGGTGGCCTAGTGGGGAGGGTCTTGGAGAGTCCTGGGATCCTCGCTGCTGATGGAGCCCAGTTGTCCCCACCCCATTTCAGCACAGGGAGTGTCCCCCAACCCAGCAGAGACAGGCTGGCTGCCATTCAGCCTCGTAGGGCTGCAGGGTAGGGCTTGTCCTGATGTGGCTGTCCCATGGCCTTACTTACTACTGGCCCACGGCCGCACCCCAGAGGCCCAAGTTAGCCCTGAGGCTGCTGGAGTGAGGCCCAGTGCCGCTTCATCCAGGACGTGACCCGGCCAGAGGGCAGGAGGGAGCAGGGCGGGGCCACCTGTCCACCTTCTGGGGCAAGGGGCGGCTCTTTGCTGAGCCCCTTCCTGCTGGGGGTGTCTCGGCACCTCCCGTCTGCTCTTGTAGCTTTGCCGACCTCCCCAAGGGCGCAGGAGAAGGGGAAGGCGAGAAATGAGGACTGTGGGGCTTCACAAAGAGGTGTGGGCTAGAGAAACACTGTCTCTTTCCAAAGCAGCTAAGGGTCTCCCGAAGGTGTGTCAGAATGGGGGTGTCCCTCAGGCAGCACCTCACTTGCCTTCCCAGCATCCCAGCTGACGCAGTCATCTGGAGAGTCACTTGTGGGCTGATGTCCGTGTGGAGACTCCACAGAG
The DNA here is from genome assembly GCA_902168405.1 of Peromyscus aztecus. Lineage (NCBI taxonomy): Eukaryota > Metazoa > Chordata > Mammalia > Rodentia > Cricetidae > Peromyscus > Peromyscus aztecus. Next base: position 12,625 of record CABHPQ010113171.1, read on the forward strand.
GAGTCTTGCATGCTCTGTCCTCTGAGCCTCGTGACAGGGCCATTGCAGTGCGCAGTAAAACAAACTCCTGTCTATTGCCAGCTCATCCTCAGCCTCAGTGAGCTGTAGTGTGTGTGTGTGTGTGGGGGGGAGGTAGTGACAGATCCTGGGCTTCTGACTCACAGGAAGAAGAGCAGGGCCTGTGGGCCTCAATGCTAAGCCCAGACAGCTAGAGCTATTTATCTGGGACTTCAGGAGAGGGATGGGAGGATGAGGCCACCTCTACCTCAGACTCACAGGGTTGCAAGGCCACATGAAAGGGAGTAAAAGGAAAAGACTTCAGACTCCCTGGGAACTAAGGTCCCACCTCTGAGGGGCAGAGCCCACTCTGTAGCTGACTCCCCCCCCCCTCCCGCCCCCCCCCCCCCCCCCCCACCCCCCCACCCCACGCGCCCTCTCCTGCTACTCTCCCCAGCTGCCTCAGAACCGCAGACTGCACAGCCCAGGAACAGGAAGGAATACCTCGAGAGGGTTACCTGGCCTAGAACCTAAGGCCTGCAAGAGCGAGTTCCTCACTTTACCCGGCCACCAAGTGCAGTGTTCTTAAAGACAGGCTGGCTACCCAGCAGACTGCATCACTGCCCTCAACCCAGGCTCAGGGCCGAGGCTCTGCCCCAGAGTGCAGGGACCACTCCACTCCCAGAGAAGGTGTAGCCAGGCCTGAGCATCTCACCTCAGGAAAGGAACAGCAGGCTGAGGCAGGAAAGAGTCTCTACAGACAGAGACACACCCTCAAATGGTGCTGGCCGCCTGGCCAGGAAGCTCTCAATAGCCCCTGCCTGTCCCCTCATGACAGATTCTACAGAGGTGGACCAGGACAGGCGCATTCACCCAGAGAGGGGCAGGGACCGTCATCAAGTCTGTCCCGGAACCACCTGCGTCTTACAGGCGACTCTGGCCAAGTCTCAGCCTCTTTTCTGGGAGGCTCAGTTCCCTGATGTTTAAAGCAATAAAGGACATCTGATGTTAACAATTCCAGCCTCCCAGCAGGCTAGGCTAACAGGCCTCAGTTCAAATCCCTGCTCTTCCCATCCCAGCTGGTACACACTGGAAAGCCTCTTGACCGCTCTGTGCCTCAGATCCTCAGTTGGAAAGCGGGCTGCTAGTACCAGTTACCTTGCAGGGTAGTTGTGAGGTTTAAACAGTCCATCTAAGGGATCCAAAATGTCACGTGGCATACAGCAAGGGCCATGTGTGTGGCAGTACGAGGAACAACGTGGAACCAGGCAGTGTGTGTTGGCAGACTTGAACTGGCATCTGAGAGCCATGCCCGGCAAGTGCGGGGCTGGGCCCAGGGAACGAGTGTGAGACGGGCACTTAGCCTCCTTCCAGGACGGGCTATAAGTGAACTTTACAGCTGTATCTCTAGTTACCACAAGTGCCGCTGCCTGGGGAAAGGTGAATCACCACAGGCTGACGGGAAAGTTATGGGGGCTGTACTATCCTGGCCCATGTGGTCTGGGGGCCCCCTTCCCTTAGCTGTCCACACATATCCCCAGCTTCTCTAGGATCCCGAAAGCCACCCCACAATACCCACCCCCCCAACACACACACCAGTGGCCTCTCTCCACCTCAGGATGGAGATTCGGAAAGGGCCCTCTGGGGTTACTGGCCCAGCCTCTTGCTTCAGGCTTTTGCCCTCCCCTCCCCCACTGCCTCGCCAGCCACCTCAACATCCCAAGCAAATGTACAGGTGCCAGGCAGAGCCCATGTCCCATCCCCCTCCAGCAGGCGCACTCTGTGACCTAGAGGGCGGGCAGGTCAGGGGAGCCTGTGTGGGGACAGGGATAGGACAAACTTGGACTTTCCATACTGTGGCGTGCTGGCAGTCTGGGCAGTTGGCAAGCCTCTCTAAGCTTAGGTCCTGAACAAAGTGATGGGCACTGCTGTGTGTGGAGCCAGCCAGCCATGCCCAGGGCCTGGAGTGAAGGTCAATTAGAGGGTTAATGATGCCCAGTACTGCCCAGTCGCATGGTAGCCAGGAGTCCAGCAGAGGGAGAGGTATTAATAACTTGTGGTGAGGGCCCTGCTGTGGGAATGTCCTCTCAGACGGGACAAACTCTCCACAGAAGAGCAACCCCTCACCGTCTCCTTGGCACTCTTCCGAGACAAAGTCAGAATGACTTTAAAAACTGGTTTTCCAGAGTTCCAGTTGAGTCAAGCCCACTTTAGGGAACTCAAAGGAAATGGTGGCGCTGGACTCAGGGAACCTTCTGTGTCCTTGTCTTAAATCTGCCCCTGACTCCACGTCCTGTTCTACTGTATAGAGAAACTGAGGCCCAGAAGGCTTCGGTGACCTGCCCAAGGTCACACAGCAGCCGTGTAAGTTCATCATAAAAAGTAACACAAATAGCATAGCTCTGCTCTGGAGAAACAAAGCAATCGTGTCAGGAGTGGGCGCCCAGCAGCTCCGCCTGCTTCTCCCTGACTAGAGATGGATATTTCCAGAAGAAAGCCAGCGTGGCAGAAGTCAGGACTAGACCCTGAGCCTGGAAACCTGAGTTTGTGTGGGTTGCTTGATAGTTTTAATAATTAAATTCAAAAGGTGCAACGTAGTTATTTAAAAATCTCCCTCTTATCCTTGATTCGTGGGATCAGACCACAGCCAGTTTCTCATGAAGACTATTTCAGAAGCAATACACACCTATGTGCCATTTTGTTTTAGGGCCCATGGGTGACACACCCAGAACCCTCTTCTTCATATAATTTCTGTTTTCCTTTTTTTTTTTTTCTGCCACAGAAGTGTGCTGCCAGGAGTCACCTGTACCGGGACAGCAGTAAAGGCCAAGAGACAGAAAGCCGGGGACCACGGGCAGCCCACCCAGTGCGGGCAGCAGCTTCTGCCTCTTGCCTTCCTTGGGAGGACTTGGTGGTGCCATGGTGGTACTGCGCGGCACCGACAAGGGGAACGGCGGGACAGGTGTGCGGCTGGAGCCCTTCCTGCACCAGGTCGGTGGCCACCTGAGTATGCTGCAGTACGATGCGCACACAGTATGCAAGCCCCTCGTCTCCCAAGAGCAGAAGTTCTACGAGTCCCTGCCCCTGGCCATGAGGTGCTTCACTCCACAGTACAAAGGTGAGCGGTGGGGCCCGGGCTCAGCTGCACTCGATGCTGCTGTCACTGGGTCTGGGGTGTAAGCCTGTGTGGCGACAGCCCTCTTCCCGGCAGCCAGTGTTCCCGCACTAGGGTGTCTCTGAATCCCTCCAAGCCTCCAGATCATGAGTGTTAATGGCTTTGGAGATAGGTCAAGCTACTCGGCTTCAAAGAATTGGGAAGAGTATCAAGAGATGCCCAGTCCCACCGGGTCCTGATGGGATATTCTACTCTGCTCTTTGGGAGCATTATGGGTGTGGCTGCGGTTAAGCATAAGACCGAGGGAGGTCTCCTTGATCTCCCTGTGGAGACTCAGGCCAGACAGGACATGGGGAATCTGGGACATGACTTGGTTAGGAGTCCACAGAATTCCCACTCCATACAGGCATGGCAAAGGCCAGGCTGCCTTCCAGTGTGTGCAGCTGGGAAAACTGTGACATGGGCAGTGTGTGTCCTGGAGCCAAGCACAGGGTGCTTGTGGGAAGAAAGAGCTCAGTAGAAGGGCTGAGCCTGTTGGCTTTCTTGTCTGGTACCCCTGCCCAGATCCAAGGGTAGGAGTTTGGTGTCCACTCAGGGGTTGGTAAATGAGGTCCTGTGGAGTTGACTGCCAGGTGACCCCCCCCCACCAGGACAGGCCCCTCTAAAGAATCTTAGTTTTTCATGATGGAGGGCTGCTGCCCTGTTTCTGAACTGTCTGCAAGGACAGCAATTATGACACTCAAATAAGCCCATCAGAAACCCACTGTGGGGGCTGCGGACATGCCTCAGTCTTCCGAAAAGGACTTGCCTAATATGTATGAAAATCTGGTCTCCATCCCCAGCAGTGCACCAGCCCGAGCATGGTGGCACATGCCTGTAACACTCTTTCCCAGGAGGTGGAGGCAGGAGAACCAGAGATTCAAGGTCACTCTTGGCTATGTAGCAAGTTCGAGGCTCAGAAAATAAACCCGCTGTGTTCCAGGGCTCGGGACAACTGGGAAGGTCAGGTGCATCCGCACTGGTGTTCCCAAGCATGGGCTTCATCAGGGCTCCTGGGTTCCATTCCAGACCTGCCAAGCAGGACCCAGGCAGGGGTCAGGAACAGGCGTCACTTGATCATGGACCTAAATGGGAAGGTCTGCTAGGCGCGACCAGACCACAGGCCTGGATCTGACTTCTGAGCCTTGTTTCACACTGGGCCTCTGTGATGAGATGGCTCATCCGCTCATCCTGGGAGCCAGAAGAGAACAGTGGGCCACCTGTGGGGCCTCCACTCTTGCCTGCCCCGGACTTCCCCATGGTCTCCCAAGGCCACAGGCCAGCGCTGACTCTGCTGGCTCCGGCTCACTGCTTACTTTGTCAGAGCACCCACTGGAATTAATGTCTGTCCTTCTGCAACACAGCATAGGGTAGCAGGTCCTGGTGTGAGGTGGACCTCTGCCAGCGGCATTTCACGCTTGCTCGGCACAGCTCTGGAGTTGAGAAAGACTGTGGGGGTCTGCCGCAGGCAGAGGGAGAGACTGTTCGGGTCTTTAGAAGACCCCCACCTCACCGTGACTCTTAGTCCTGTCTACACAGGCCTTTGGTGGGGATGACAGGGTGCTCTCGGGTACTAGACATCTATCCAGACCTCTGCTTTCTGAGGATACCTCTTTGGGGCTCTACTATTTGGGGCTCTAACTAATTACAAGATGCTCACTGCTTAGAAAAGGGTTACAACCCCAAATAATCATTGTAAGTTAAAAATATCATAAATGAAAAATGCATTTAATAGACAGAACCTACCTCATACCCTAGCTTAGTATGTGGTGTGCCACGGGAGCAACTGGGAGTGACAGCCTCTGTCCGGCATCCTGAGAGGCCTGTGTCGTTTATCACTAGTCCAGGAAAAGATCAAAACTGAAAAATCAAAGGATGTTTTCTCTTGGATACATTTCACTCACACCATTATGAAGTGGGAAACTTGTAGGTCAGACTACCCTGTACTGAGGGCTCCCTGCACCTCGAGCCAAAGGTTGTAGCTGAATGACGACCCGCGCTGCAGGGTCCAGGTCAGCCTTGCCCTTGGGGTGTCTTACAGATGGTGTTTCTAAACACAGTGGGGGTTAGCTGGAGCAGAGGACCTCCTGACTCCCTAGGATAACGGATGACTACCAGCCGGCCTAAGAGAGGGCTGGGGTGGCACCCCAATGCCAGGCTTTGATGAAGCAGAAATACTGACTCACCCTCTGGCCATGTGAGGGGACCCTAGAGCAGGCCCAGGGGGGACACTTGGTTCATTCTTGGGTACCTGCAGCAGAGCTGGGAAGTAGTGGAGGTGGCTGGTTTTAACCAAGAAGAGAAGGGGCAGCAGCTGGTCCATCATGCTTGCTCTGGGCCGTTGCTAGAGGATTCCATACCCTGGTTTACATAAACCTCATAACCCCAGAGACACAGATGAGGAGAGCTGGCTTGCCCGAGGCCGTGAGAGGCTGGGCCAGGATTTGACGCCCTGGTGTCCAGCTCTGGAGGGTGGGTTCTTGGCCCCATTACCCACTCCACTCAGCTCCCTGGAGTGCCGATTTCAGGGGCCATCTGTCCCCAGGAGGGAGGAGACAGCCTCTCTCAGAAGCACTCAGCCAGAACATCCTGTCAGTAGAACAGATAACCTTCGGCTCCTACGTAGGAATAGCTTTCTCAGAGAGGTGGGGCCATTGCTGAAGTGGCTGCTACATGCCACGGAGCCATCCTACCTAGGCCTCCCCCACAATGGCATCAGGAGAATTTCGGCGAGGGTGGCATGCTAAAAGGCAGTGCCGAGTACCAGCAGCTCGCTCTAGATCTTAGCTGGGTTCGCTGCTTTGCCATTTTGGGGCTGTGTCCCTTGCCTCTCAGGCGGCCCGTGGGCCTTGGGTGAATGAGGACAGGCACTTGGGTTCAGTTGGCGGAGGGTTCGGCCAGATTCATATTACAGATGGCAGCGGTGAATGTTCTCATAAGCTTAAAAATAAACCCACGATGCAACATGCGCCAAGACTCGGGGAGCTGCTCGGTCAAACCAAAACTGCTGAGATGCTCCGGGCATGCCAATCATGGCAATAAGCACTCTGTCTGCCCAGCTGGCAGACTCTCAGGCTGAGGTACATGGGAAGAGCTGTGGCAGGCCCCGAGGCTCCCAGTCGGGCCCCAGCAACAGATCTCAGGCCTCCGGGATCTGAGCCCCATCGTCACAGTGGCTCCTGACCCTAGAGCACAACCCAAGCACCAGAGAGTCTGGGTTCCCCTGGATCAGGGGCAGGCAGCCCGGCACTGCCCACAAGGGAGATCTCAGCAGGTCGGCTCCAGGGAAGTGCTGTGCTGGGAGAGGGGAGGGGGAGGGCACAGAGTGACAGAGGAGAGAGGGAGGGCACAGGGCCTGGGAGATAGCCTGACAGTGACCCCATCAGAGGCAGAGGCTGAGTGGCAGGGACGCTGCACCGGTGGTGAGTCCCTGACAATATGAGAAATGGAAATGACTTTTGGGTTTTATTAGTCGGGGGTTATTTGCACCTCCACTTGCTGGCATTTATGCAGGCACTCCGAGCAGATGAGATCAGACAAGAATGAAGCCTGCAGCGGTGGGGAAGGTCACATTTCTTGTCTCTCTGGGGAGGCCTCTTGGGCACAAGCTGCCAAGAACTGTGTTTTCTGGCAGGCATGTCACCCTAGGCCCTCAAGGAGAAAAGGCCAGGGGCTGCCGGATGGGAGCATGAACTTAAAGAGACCCCAGAGGACATTGCTCTTGGCTGGTGAGGCTTCCTGGACCCACTAAGCAGCTAGAAGGGCACAAACTCCCTCCAGGATGGGTACAGGGCAGCTAGTGGTTTCTGTTAGTCATAGAGGCTTCATGTTGAGATCTGGAAGGTTCTCCTCCCCAGAACAAACACAGCAACCTCCTGCCAAGGACTCAGGGCTGGAAATGCAAAGCTCATGCCCCAGCCCTCTGTGATGGTACTGCTCCCTGAAGGCCCAGAGAACAGACTGGCCAGAGCCAGTGTTTCTGGGAACACAGCAGGGTGTCCCTTATCCATGCGTAGGTAAACACAGCCCGGCTCTCTCTATCACTCCGTGGAGTCCTGAGCACTGTGTTATGACATGTCCCTTCAGCGACCACCTGTTAAGTGGCTGTATGACCTTGGCTCAGACTCCGTGACCCCTGCTGCCCCACCAGCAGCCTATGTATGTGCTGTAATTTATAAATCACAAGTGAAAAGTAAACGGTGCCAGTCCTGGGCCACATATAGTAAGAGAGATGAGGAAATGTCCCCAGCCGGCCACTCCCTGGCACAGGACGAGTGAGCGTGACAGGCGTGATTCAGGATGAACACCGATGTCAGATAAACACCGACTCCAACAGCATTATTACTGCTGCTCAGGTGTCTAAAGGATGTAGGGGCCTGGGCAGGGTGGAGGAGGAGCAGTTTTTCCAGGAGTCTAAGAGAACTGCATGTCCCTCCCAGGCTGCAGAATTAGGCCACTAGGAATCTGAGATGACAGGACTGGCCTGGGAGTCCACTGGGCTAGTGTGGATGGCTCTGGAGAGCCACATGCTGAACTGCAGAGTGGCCCTGGGAAAGAGGGTCCACAATGACAGCCCCCAGGGGCTGGGCAGGGATGCAGGCAGGAAAATCGGCAGCCTCCCTTGCCTTCTCAGTCAAATAGTCACCTTGCCACTCATACCAGGGAGGTGACCAAGGGGCCTGGGAAGAACGTAGAGTATATAGAAACTCACAACCCCACCTCCTCTCCATCTCAGTCAGTAGGAAACGAGCCGTGTTCGAGAGAGTTTTTAAAGGGACTATACAGAAATTCATGCAGGCTTGAGGGCACACTGAAAACGTAGCCCCTGCAGGCATGCGGGGTGGGAGGGAGGAGGAGACCCCCTGACCCACCCACAGATACGTGGGGGGCACAGATGCCTGAATGAGTACCTTCCTTTCCTTACCCTCCCAGTCCTGCCAACACCCCGCTGGCCAGAGCCACTGGGAAGCAGAGCGCAGGAAGCCATCAGGGCACTGCCTTCGGTCAGCTCCTCAGCACCAAGCAGGTGGAGAAGCTGAGGAGTGGAGAGGACAGAAAGAGGCGGAGGACAGGGCCACCCAATGCCCTGTTCTCACAGAACAGGAGGCTGAGTCTGTGGCGTGGTACCAGGGCAAGCCCAGGTACCGCTGGATGCCAAGCCCCACAGAGGGAGACCAGGCTCCTCCACTGTGACAAGGACTCTACAAGGTGACCACGCAGTGCAAATGCCCAGCACAGATAGCTTTCTGTCCCACCAGAGTGTCTGCGGAGAATACAGAGCGTGTGGTAGATAAGCTTTGGGGAGGTCCTTGCCTACATGGCCGGTAGTTTTCCTGCCGTGATTGCCAGCT
>CABHPQ010113178.1:4128-14577 GCA_902168405.1 Peromyscus aztecus
TCTTTCTTTCTTTCTTTCTTTCTTTCTTTCTTTTTCTTTCTTCTTTTCTCTCTCTTTCTCTTTTCTTTCTCTCTCTCTTCTCTTTTCCTTCCTTCCTTCCTTCCTTCCTTCCTTCCTTCCTTCCTTCCTTCCTTCCTTCCTTCCTTCCTTTCTTTTTTTTATTGTTTAAAAAACCCTTACTCTTAAAAATGTGTGTAATGTGCTTATCACATTTGTAGGTGCATACATGGTGTCTCTGGAAGCCATGGGTCAGTGCTGAGTGTCACTCCTCATCTTGTTTTTTTAATGGTCCCTCACTGCTACTGAAATTACTAAGCAGTCTAGACTGTCTGGCCGGCCAGTCACAGGGATAAGCCTGTCTCCACCTACTCACAGCTGGGATCATAAGTGTGGGCCACGACACCTGGCTTTTTACCCATGTGCTGGAGGTAGAACTCAGGTCCCTGCAAGTACTTTGCCCACCGAGTTGTCTCTAGCCACCCGTGTCTCTTTTCACACTCTTGAGCTCCCAAAGGCTGAAAACAGGATTCTGGTTCAGTGGCCATTTTACTCTAGCAGCAGTTTCTAACTTGTGGGCCTCAGATTCTTTGGATAACCTCATGGTGACTGCTCTTTCATCAAACCCCAGTAGGGACCGAATCTTACTTGAGATTTCTTTTTTACACTATTTAAATATAATCAACTGGTGTGTTTAAGACACACGAACTCACCAAATCATCACTAAGGTCATAGTAATTATGTTCACACTTTTAGTTAAGTAGACAGGTGGTCTAGAAACAGGTAACCCTACGAAAGACTTCATGTCGACAAAGTGGCAGACCTCTTTACCAGGTGATAATCCTCTTGATCAGACACTGATGGTGGTGGACTTGATCCTGAGGGTCCAGTTCTGAATGAGAAGGGATTTCCTATTGTTGTAGTTCTTAGATTAATGATATACCATAAGCGACACACAAATGTTATGTTTAAAATTTTGAAATGAGTGATTTGCTATAGAGTATATTGCAATAATAGCTCATGAAATCAGCCCCGTTAAATAACCCCTGAATATCTCGGAGCTGGGGAAATGACATTCATGTTGAATTTTGCTGCTGTCTTTTGGTCCTCTAACATGAGACAAATATTTAAGCTTAGAACAAATGTTGAGCTTTCCCCTCAGCCCTAGTTTCCTTCAGTACATGTAAAATATTGAAACAAGAGCAGAATACCGAGGCAACTTCCTGGAGACATCCATCAATAGGATGGATTTAAAAAAAAAATGGTGGTGTTGGAGATCAGACCTAGGGTGCTGTACAATGCTAGGCAAGTACTTGACCACTTATCTATACACCCAGCTCCAGAATGACTATTTTTGCAGTATTAGGAACTGACCTCAGAGACTTATGAAGGCTGGGCAAGTATTCTACCACTGAGCTAATATCTCAGACCTTTAAAAAAAAAAATCTTGTGTCAGGGTCTCTCCTTATAATCCAAGCTGGTCTTCATTAACGATCCTTCTGTTTTACCTTGTCAAATGGCTCGGATTATAGGCATCGCAAAACTTTGTCAGGCTCAGAATTGTTTTAAAGGTGAAGGGTCAGTAGCTCAAGGTTATTATTTACTACATAATAAGTGGGCTCCAAGAAATCCTGAGTTATAAACCAATCAACCCACCCACCCACCCTGCAACCACCAGTTTTTATGGTATCTTATCTCCAGGTCACTTTTTAAAAACGGGGATTCCCTGTGTTACTCTTACATTGCATATTCTGACTTAAAATTTTGGTCTCTCTGTAATTCACTGCTCCAGATGGAGCTCCTGTAGAAAGTGAGATTTAGGGGAAGCTCTCAAGCAAAAAAGGAGCAAGCAGGGAACAAAGATCTGTGCAACTTGTTGCTAACATCTGTACTTCCTTGAACCTCTGAGTAACCTTTAACATTCAGGGTATTAAAGTGTCTGGCTTTGATAATGTCTGGAGAGTATGACTGATGACAATCCCATCTCATTTTCTCTTTCAGAATGCATATCACAATGTGACAGCAGAACAGCTCTTTTTAAAGAGCATTATAGAGAAAAATATGGTAATCAACTTGACTCAAGATTGACCATACAGACTCAAAAGATGACGCTAAACAGTATTAGTTTTATTTTTGTACTGCAAATTTTAGTTTATTTTTAAATATGTTGGATGAACTCATCAAATTATTATGTGTATTAAGTCTGTTGCTGCCTGGTGATTTATAACCACCAGCTTAATTTCTGTGAATATATTTATGAAATACAAAAAACCCTTTTAGGTAAGATATCAGGGAAATATGTAAAGTTTCGACCGTGTTGTTTTTAAAACAAGCTACTGTTTTGAGGTGTTTTAAAATACCTTTTGGTAGTTCCTTCATCTTAGAGTTCTAGGCGCTTTAGCTAATGTCCCCAGTTCTGACGCTCACGTGTCATTCTGAGACAATTATTTGTTATGATTTGTTATTCCCGGCATATGAATGGGGGCCAGGGGCAGAAAACTAGAACCACTTGTTGTGGAAGTCCATGGTGTGTTCACAGTAGTTTAATTAAGTTCCCCATGCAATTAATTAAGCCAGTAATAGCTTGCAGTGTTCGGGAGTAAACCAGAGCCTTTCTTGTACATGCTAGAAAGCGCTCTCACCCTGATGAGCAATCTGAGATTTTTTTTGGGGGAGGGGCGGGGGAGCGGGTTCTTACTGTGAGCCTAGGCTGGCCTTGAACTTGGTTCTCTTGCCTCACCCTCCCAAGTTCTGGGATTACAACTCTGTGCCACTACATATGATGCACAGCATCATTTTTTAAATGAAAAAAGAGTGTTTTTTTTTTCAGGCAAGGTTTATGTAAGCTCTGGGTGGCCTAGAAACCACAGTGCCGTCCAGACTGGCCTTAAACTCAGAGCTGGGCCTACCTCTGCCTCCAGAGTGCTGGGATTAAAGGAATGTCAGTTTAAAAAAAGCAAAGCAAGATCGCTAATGAGGAAATTTAGTACTTTCCCAGTTTAACGTATTCATTAACTCTTAAATGTTTATTTGAAGCAAATTAGAAAAGTAAAACAATGAAAGTAAAGCCTTAAGATTCCCGATGACTCTCTATTTATTTCTATGGTAAAAAAAGTTGGTATTTCCTATGACTAAATTTAGCCTTCACTGAAACATTTACTGGGCCTCTTCAGGTACACGGGAGGAAAGTCTGTTCAAACACAAACAAAAGCTAGCTCTGTGAAGCAGTCTCCCTTTCCAACTGTTGAGACATACAACCAAAGGCTCCTGGGGTAGGATGGGAGGAGAAAAGAACAGTAGAGGTGATGAGGATGGATTCAAATCCTGTCGGAAATCTGAACTGAATGAAAAATCGCTGTCCTTTGACCAGTAAGCATCATTGGAAATGTTGGTGTTACTGGCAATCAACTTGCCCCCTAAAAAGATTGTACATAAACAGTTAAATACCAGAAAAAGAATGAATGAAATACTGAAAACCGGCTTGTGTTGGAGGGAGAGTTAGCTGAGTTGACCTCTGTCAGTCAGACAGAGAGGCTAGCTCATATTGGCATATTCACAACCTTTGGGGTGGAAGCTGGGTACCAGATGACTCTACATGTTCATGGGGTGTTTCCCTCTTCCTGTACGACCACAGGGAGCCGGGCTGCTCAGGGTCATGTCCATAGAAGTCAGGCTTGAGAAGGGTGGAGCTGCAGCAGGGGGCGGGGGTGGCACCGGAGCAAAGGAGAAAACCCAACGGGAGCATTTTGAAATGATGCTCTAAGCACGATAACACTGGTCATGAAAATGCGCCTGTTGTCAGTGTTGAGAGATTTGGCATTTGGTGGAGTATGATGTCAAGGTTGTTTTATTTAATCCAAATAATCTGAGCAAGACACACACATATAATTTATTAAAAACCCATTAGAATCTCACTATTTTCAACAGCCTAAATTCTAGCAACATATACAAATATCAAGTGACTACAGTACATGCCGAGGTAAGAAAATACATTCTGGGAGATTATAACTGACACTCCAGCCATCTTCACTTCCTCTGTACTTCAATACACGTTTTGTTTTTACAACCAGTGCCCCAAATGGAAAACAAGAGAAACTACACACAAGCTGGACTAAGTAAGAACTGGTGCCACAGTTAACCTAAACACCCTCTCTCTAACCATCCCACCCACTAGATTTTGCAGTTTAGGGACTTCAAGTTCAAAACCAAAAGGTAGAATTAACAACAACTACACAGAGCTTTGCCAGTTCTCCTCAGAGGGTCTGGAAACCTTCCAGCATCCTCCATAGTCTCTGGGTTCTTTTTAGTGGTCTTGGGTTTCTACTCCCCAGGTGATAATGTGGAGCCAAGGCAAAGATGGTCCCGCTCAATCCCTGGCCACAACTTTGTGGGCACATCCATATGTAAAGCTTCATCCCTGGGACAGGGAGAGAAGCACACACACAGAACACACCATAACTGTAATGACTGGATAAAGTCTCCAGGTGAACAGCGAATCAACCCATTGTTGAATGCAAAGTGCAAACAGTGAAACATGAATTAAATAACTGGACTGGGCCTGGCACATTTCAACAGGGACTACTTGGATCTACACACAGTATTTAACAAAATGCAAACCAGAATTCACAATCTCTCTATCTGTGCTGGTTCCAAGGATCAAGTAACAGCCAAGTCAGTGTAATTTTCTGAAACCTCCGAAGGCCACGCTTGCCACACTGCTGTCTACATATTTCTATAATTGTAATACCAGGAAAAGAAAAACCGAATAAACCACAGTGACTTAAGTATTGAATACTTCAAGCAAAGAATTAAAAAAAAAAATTAAGGAGTTTGGTCAAGAAATGGTTCCTTTCACATTTTACGTGATTGTCTTCCAAAGCTCTGTATCAGACATGTAAGTAACTGAGAACCTAAAACAATCTATAATACAAAAACAAAGTAAAAACACAAAACCAGAAAAAAAAAATCATTTGAATCAGGCTCAGCTCTTCATCTGCAAAGTAAAAATATATATAAAAATAATTGGGTATTTTATGAAAACCATTGGCAGAATTCAAAGGACAGCACAGTGGCAATAGGAACCATCAAGTCTTACAATATGCATCATACTAGAGAACATGGCCTCACTTTATTTTTCAAAACTTCTGGGGGAAATTATCCGAGACACAGTTACACAAAATAGCAAAATTCTTTGGGAAAATGACTTCATCTTCAAAATGTCTCTCTTAAAGCTTCCACCAGGAATCTGACTCAAAGAAAACTATACTCTCTGTGTATTATGCATGAATAAAAATAAATCAGCAAATGGTTTACTTTGTTCCCACCTGAAAGGGGGCAACTGCATCATGTGCTTTACACAGTCTTAAATGTTTCAATACACGTTCAGTATCTGTGCTCTTTGCTTCGTTACCTTGAAACAAAATGTGCATTGATTTTTCAATGAGTGAAATTGTGCCTCAAAATCTGCAAAACAAAAGGCAAATTACAATGAAAGCAACAAAATCGGAGGAAGAGGAGGAAGAGGAGGAGGGGGAGGAGAAGGAGGCAGAGGCAGGGGACCTGCAGAAACAAACAGCTGTTTCTGAAGCAATGTTTTAAAATACTGAGGGACTTGTGGAAGGAAGCAAAGTCAATACTGTTTACCATTATCCAAATTTAGTGAGGTTTGGCAGTGTACAACCTGGATGGTCCAAGCTGAGAGAAATGACCAGGACCTGATGGCCCAGTATACTTTTAAGATTAAACCAATGAACATGTTTGTGCGGAGGGGTACGGAGTGTATGTCTACATCTGATGAGCTTCTTCAGTTATCTTGCCAGCCTACAGACAGTAGAAGGTGGTTTCCGCGCGCACTACAGGCTAATCCATTACAGTGTCTAATGTACCCTATCGGATACGAGCACAGGCAGGTCAGGCAGAGACAGGTCGCTGGGGAGAATCCCGCTCAGTTCAGATGCTATGGCACAAGTCAGCCAGGTCTGACACAAAGGACTGCTTAGATTCCCACAGAATCACAGAACTGAAGAAGGCATGGTGGCCCGTTCTTCTTTTTGTAGTATAAGACTGAATCTCGGGCCTCACACGTGCTGTAGGCAAGCACAAACCACTAAGCCATATCCTCACCCCTTTCTTATTTTGAGACAGGGTTTTATGAGTGGCCTAGGTTAATCCTGAATTTACTCTGTAGACCTCAAAGCACTGAACTTGGGATCCTCTTGCCACAGATACTTGGGACTGCAGGCCTGGGCCATCATGTCTGGTTCATGTCGGCTTCCTTTTTCTTATAATAGTTTACTGAAGAAAACTGAAATAAACTACTTGACAACTGGAAGACTGGTTTCTCTAGACTGCCTATTGAAAGAGGCCATGAGCATCTATAAACACAGGATGGAGCAAGGCCACAAAAGGTCCTGGGTGGGATGAGCAGAGGTGAGACCAGGTCCTGTGCTAGGAGGCGTTAAAAGAGTGTCATCAAACAAGAAGTCAGCCCCCCAGCTTACTGCAAGGCAGATGCTCCAACTATGCACCTTCCTCAGGAAATACAGAGTAGTGCCCATGGCTGCAGCTAGGACAATGTGTATGGATTGCTGCTGTGAAGAAAAAGATTGTAGACAGTAATACGGGGTGGGAAGAGGAGGAGAACGTGATAGTACCTACCTTCCACAAAGGGAGAATTTCAAGCCATTTGATATTTCAACAACAGTACCATGCATTATTGCCAGCAAGGCTTATCAAACCATCTCAAGTTCATTAATGTACCTGCAGCATTGGTAATAAATACTCAGTGATTTTTCAGTTTCTTTGAAGTGCATTATAGGGAGCTTTTTCTGTATTAAAAATAGTGTTTTACAGTAGTAACAAACAGGATGTTTGAAATGTAACAGGCAAGCAGTAACTGTGCCACACAGTAACACTTTTAAAGCAAGATGGCAAGATAAGTAGTTTCTTGTACCTCGGTCACCACATTCCCCTACCCACTTCAGTGACAGATACATAATACATTCTACTATTACTACCACTAAGTAATTAAAAAGCCATGTGCTTTAAATGGATGCTTTTTTGTAAAAAGCAGCACCACCTTCAAAGGATTTCTTTAAAAGCATCCCACTTCTCATTCCTTCCTACTCCAGATACTTCCTGGGTGCTCTGTGGCACCTGGTACACCAGTTCCTCTGGGGTAGCAGCTGGCTTCCCACCTTTTGGGGTGTCATACTGAGCCTGGCCTGAGGAGCAGCTGTCAGTCCTGGAGAGAAGTGTGTTGTAAGTTCCCACTAATGTGGGAGGAGGTTGGTTCCCTGCCGTTTTGAAAGTGGATGTAGAGGACAGACCAACTGAGGCTGTGGAGTGCCCTGACATGTCCATGACGATTGGTGTTGCATACTCAGGCCCCGTGATGGGCAGTGGTTCAGCATAGGCATGATACACTTCCTGCACTGGAGAGTTGTAAGGATCGAGGTCTGCGTAGCCTGCTTCTTTTCCTTCTTCAGGTTTGAAGGTAGACCTCTGATGGAGTGTGCCAACAATTCCTCCCACGAGGGGTTGTGCATATTCTGTGGGTCCCACAAGACACAATGGGACACTTAGGAAAACAGATTACATACCTTCAAGGTGACCTCTACAGGCTGCACCAAAACCAAACATTACGTCATGGCACTGCTGTCTTTATCAATGAAAACCATAGAATTCCCACCAGAGGGGCCAGCCGAAAAATAAAAATATGTTCTCTAGCACCTCACAACCTGACACAACCAAGAGGCTCATTCCTATACTTCTGCATCAAGTCTTTGTGTATATTCTTTAGATTTACAAGCAGTTCCTGCATGGGAACAAGTATTTTATTAATGTAAAATTATTAATTTATTAATGTAAAAGCATTAGTCTTAGGAAACAGCACCTCTTTCTCCCTTCAGAACTATCAGAAATGATCAGAATGGACCTGTACTAGGGCAGCAGGATGCCACGGTCTTTTAGCTGACTGTTTATTATTTTGGGTACTGGCGTTCATGTACATATGGAGGCCAGAGGTCAACATTGTGTGTTATTCCTCGAGAGCTGTCCACCTTTTGTCTTTTCAGACAGTGTCTCTCACTGAGACCTGGGGCTCACCTATTTACTGTGCTAGCAAACCCACCCCCAGGCTAAGGGATATGATGCCCAGTGTCTTTAGAAAGGAATGCTTCAGTTTTATGGACAAACAACCTAAGCAAAAGTGATTTGTTCTCTCAAGGTTATTTTTTGAAAATGTTTACCTTCAGAACACAGTTTGTCTTAAAAATTTTTTATGTGTATGAGTGTTTGCCTACATGCATGTCCGTGTACCAAGTGTGTGCCTGGTGTCTGCACAGGTCAGAAGAAGGCGTCTGATCACCCAGAACTAGAGTTACAGATGGTTGTGAGCCACTATGTGGGTGCTGGGAACAGAATTCAGATCCTCTGCAAGAGCCACATGTGCCCTTAAGTGCTAAGCTATTTCTCTAGCCCCAGAACATAGACTACCTTTAAGATAGGAAAAAGATCGAACATATCATAAATCCTACAGTCCTTGGAACAAACCTAAGTGCTCACAGTCTTACCTGCAGAATCAGCTTGGAGCACTGTGGTGACTTCTCGGGGACTCAGGTGACTCACTTCACTATTGCTATAGCGAACTGGCGTCTCCTCATGGTCCACGGATTTGGCCGGGAGAAACTGCTTCACTCCCTTCC
Organism: Peromyscus aztecus; assembly: GCA_902168405.1. Taxonomy (NCBI): domain Eukaryota; kingdom Metazoa; phylum Chordata; class Mammalia; order Rodentia; family Cricetidae; genus Peromyscus; species Peromyscus aztecus. The sequence continues at coordinate 12,831 of CABHPQ010113178.1, forward strand.
ACCAACCTGCATTGTGATCATAAGCCAGGGACCATGTGTTACTTAGAGAGACCAGTTCTACAGAAATCAGTTCATGTTCGAGGGGACTCTGCTCTGACAGGATGTCCAGCGCAAAGCAGCAAACGACAGAGGTCTCTACCCGATGCACATGCAGAAACAAATCACTACTAATACATGGTCAAACAGGGTCACCTCAGGGTTTTTAAAAAGTTTTTCTCAAGACCTCCAACACTTTTCAGCTCTCCTTGGGCTGGACTGTTTAGCCAGTGGCCTGCTGTACTCTGTTCATGCACTGACCTCTTCCCTAGCAGTGAGATTAGGAAGGGGACTTTCAGCAATTCAGATGACCAAGGCCCTCATAGGTTCTTGAACTGGATTCCATGGGTGATCACTATGGCAGAGTCACATACATATACTGTTACTGGGACCCTGGTTCTTGTTTCTTTTCCTTTTTTGGGTGTGTGTGTGTGTGGGGGGGTGTTGTTTTGTTCTTTGAGGCACAGTTTCTCTGTGTACGTAGCCTTGACTGTCCTGGAACTCTCTTTGTAGACCAAGTTAGCCTCGAACTCATAAAGATCTGCCTGCCTCTGTCTCCCGAGTGCTGGGATTAAAGGTGTGCCTGGCTGGTCCTTGTTTCTTACTCAGTACTTACACAGACCACAAAGAAGGCTAGACTCAAGAGAAATAATCACAAGAAAAGACCAACTTTTCAGAGGAAAAGATAACAATGGGTGCTGAAGAATCTATATTCTCCCTTTAATTACTTATGAACCAGATGGTGGGAGCATGTTAATTTCTTTTTTTCCTAATGACTTATTTGTTTTTATTTTATGTGCATTGGTGTTTCACATGCATGTATGTCTGTGTGAGTGTCAGATCCCCTGGAACTGGAGTTACAGACAGTTATGAGTCACCATGTGGGTGCTGGGGATTGAACCCAGGTCCTCTGGAAGAGCAGCCAGTGCTGCTGAGCCATCTCTCCAGCCCCAGGCAGTATGCTAATTTCTAACTGAGGTGTCATCACTAAGGACCTGAGAGCATCTTTCCTTCCCACTATACCCAGCCGAGGAAAGATCTCTCTGTGACTGAAAGGAGAAGCTAAGTCTACAAGTTACCTGCCCGATCCCAGTGCGGTAAGTCATAGGTGCCTTCGGTTTTCTTCTTCCTGAAAATCAAAGTCAGAAAACAGTGACCCCTCTAGTGAAAATCTCTCTGATGGCAGCACAGGCACGTTATTCACTAGTCAGGAGCATGTGATCCTTTGGCCCAGAGAAGTTTTGAGCCTCCCATACTCTTAATTGTTGAGATGTCCTCACTGCCACCATCCTAGCAACCAACAATGCTGTCACCAGCAGTGAGAGGCGGTGGAGGAGGCGAATCTTCTCCAGGCCCAGAAGGCCCTACAGAGTCTGTGAGGAAGGAAAAGGCACAAGAGCAATGAAGAAGACTATGCCCAGCCTACTCCCCTGACCTCAGAATTCTGATTTGTGCTCACCAGGAGAACTGTTCTCTGTTAAGAATTACCATTTACTCAGAGCCTGTTACATAAGGAAACCAGCAGTGAAAGGACATTTCCTGACACAAGGGACATTCTTCCTTGGGCTGGTGAGATGGTTCCACAGGTAAAGGGGCTTGCCACCAAGTCTGAGAACCTGAGTTTGATCCCTGGAACCCCAGGGTAGAAGGAGAAAAAAAGCTTCACAAGCTGTCCTCTAACCTCCACAATGCAGCATGGTATGTGTGTATG
>CABHPQ010113180.1:0-14334 GCA_902168405.1 Peromyscus aztecus
ATCTTATCCTTTTACCCAGCGTATTTTTCAACTAGTCTCAAAATATTTTTCAAGGAAGCAGAGCAAAAGAGAGATTAAATTTTCAACCAGGATAAATAGACGGGGAAATGGCTAGAACTAGATCTTCAGAGGAAAGGAATATATCCATCTACGGGAGGAAAATGACGCCTCAAAATACAGGAATAGAGAAGTCTTCCCCAAATGCGAGGAACTCAGATGAAGGTGTCCTGAAGAGACATCAGTAGAAACCGTCTCTGAGGAGTCACCTACCACATACTCACATAGAGGAAGGCCGTCGCGCCCTGCATGGGGACCCCGTTTCACTGTTTACAGAAGGCAGGCACTCAGTCTGAGAAAAGAGCCGTGCGGGAGGCTTGCTTGGTCTGGAAGTGAGGCGTCGTTTTCCGCCTCTTTCCTGTAATCCTCTTTGCAGTTTTAAAGTCTATTTTGTGATTCCTGAGAACTGACTTGATGGATTTAGGAAACCTAGTAAGAAAACAGACCGCTTGCTGAGCAAGAATGGCATCGTGGGGATTTGCCTCAGTACTGGCTCACTGACTCTCCCCAGCACTCAGCCTGGCGACTCTCCTGGCTTCAGCTGCCCACACTCTGGCTTGGACAAGCCTTGCATCCTATGCCCTCTTCCCTGGCACCGCCATTTGACCCTACGTGGGCCAAATGACCAAATGACAAGGTCCTAGCCTTCTTGAGTATAGGAACGTGCGGCCCATGCTCAAAGGAGACCCCGAAGATAGCCCTGCCAGCAGAGAGGGCTGGAGAAGTTCTTCTAAGAGGGAACACAAGAGGGCTGTGCTTGAGAAGGAAGGGAGGCATCTGCAGTTGAGGATCTGGAGAATGTGCAGGGCCGGAACCCTTTCTCCAGGTTTCTCAAGCCCTGGATAGGACCCAGACCTTTGGAAGTGAGTACATGGTTCACGGGCAGACACGTGGAACAGGCAGCCACAGAGTCAATCCATTGCCTGCCTCTTTTCACCACTGTGGGTCCCACCTCAGGTGTCCCCAAGGGCTAGAGCAAGGATGGGCACACTTAGAACATGGCGAATGAGTTCTGCTCTGCTTTTCATCCTCCTCGTTAGAAATGTCCAAACAGAGCCACATCCATGCAGACCCAGTGTGGCATTTGGCACCCTTGCAGCCATGAGAAGCAGATGCAAGACACAGAAGAGATGTTGCCTCCCTTCCTCACTTCGTGGGGAGCGTTGAGCAAGCATGGGTCTTAGTGATGTGGTAATTCTAGCCCTCAGAATTTCACACCTCCAAGGGGAAGAGCTTTGCATCATGAGGACTTCCCAGCTCTGGGCCACCAGGGTAGGCATCCAGAGACTGGGCTAGGGCAGGTCCAAGCCAGAAAAAGACATGTCTGTGGGCGCTGAGGAGCCAGGACCAAGTGCTCTTCCTGGAGGTCTGATTCTATGGGGACTCTTAGGCCTGTTGACAGTCACCTGCAGCCTCAGCTGAGGCTGTCCAACATCTGGATGAGGAAGAGTAGCCGCAGCCACGAAGGTGGCGCCCTCTAGAGTTTGAGGCTTGCAGTCTCTCACTTTTCTCCCAGCCCAGGTGGAGTAGGTGGCAGGCTAGAGCCGGTTTTCACATCTCACGAGGTCTAATGGTTAATTTTGCAATTTCGCAGAGCAACAGTTAAACCGTTATGGCTCTACACCATATGTTAGAAAAATGTATAAGAAAATCGGTTATATTTTTAAAAAGAAAGATTCAACATCCTCACTTCCCAGGGATTATACGGTATTGTCCATGCCAGATGATTCTCCGGGGCTCACACTCAGTGTGAAATGATCCATGGCAGCTTGAGCATCTCTTCCCTATTCTGCCTTCTATGACGTCATGGTGATTTCTCTCATTTCGCCACAGGCAGAGGGTAAATGCACTGCAGGGACCAGGAAAACATACAAAATCACGACTTTCTGCCCTCAATGCCTGTTTGTCATATTTTCCAGAAAGCCACTGGACCTGGCCAGTGCTATCCAAGACCCATGATACTGCGATGCCAGTGGCCCTGGGTCATCCAACCACTGCTGCCACCAGCTCTGGGACCCTCAGCAGTCAGAGAAAAGGGAGGAAGTGGGAGGAGAGGGGTGCTATGTGGTGGTATTGTGTTCCCCAAAATATTGTGTACCTTAATAAACTTATCTGGGGTCAGAGAACAGGACAGCCACAATATTAAACATGAGGATAGGCAGTGGTAGCACACGCCCTTAATCCTAGCATTTCAGAGACAGAAATTCCTCTGGATCTCTGTGAGTTCAAGGCCACATTGGAAACGGCCAGGCGTGGTGACACACACCTTTAATCCCAGTAAACCAGCCTTTAATCCCAGGGAGTGGTGGCAGAGAGCAGAAAGGTATATAAGGCGTGAGGACCAGAAACTCGAGGCATTTGGCCTGGGTAGGTATTTTGGCCTGGAGAAGCATTTGGGCTGGTTAAGCATTCAGGCTTCTAGCAGCAGTTCAGCTGAGAGTCATCCGGATATGAGGACATAGAGGCTTCCAGTCTGAGGAAGCAAGACCAGCTGAGAAGTTTGCCAGGTGATGTTAGCTGTGGCTCGTTCTGTCTCTCTGACCTTCCAGTGTTCACCCCAAGAACCGGCCTCAGGTTTGATTTTATTAATAAGAACTTTTAAGATTCATGCTACAGTGCTATGCCCAGGAACATACCACCCCTACCCAGGACACAGACAGAAAGACTCGACTCATCTGGGTAGAGGGACAAACTTTTTGGAAATGAAGGGAAAGAAATCTAGGGGCATGATGGTGGTAAGGAGGTCAACTGGAAGAAATGAAACAGGCCTGTGGGCCGCTAGCCTTGTGAACCCTCAAGGCAGGCAGCCACAGAAAGCCACACAAGTTTGCATTCTTGTGACCACAAATAGACCAGACCCGAGTAATCACAGGGCTGAGACTCCCCATGGCCCCAGCCGCTGCCACCCTAGTTCCTGTTAATAGGGTTAGTTGGGTAACAGTGAGGGGCATAAGGAGCAGGGTGGCGGGATGCTCTGGGAGCTCTGGCCAGCACAGGAAGCCCTCCCAGGCCACTCCATTCTTGGCCCCTCCTTAAAGTTTCTCCCTGTCACCTTCAGCTCCCTCTTCACACCAGTCTTCCCACTCATAGCTAAGACTTCTTCCAACTTCATACTAAGCTGACTGTCCCCCTCCACCCTCCTCCCTCCAACCTGCCCCCAGGCCTCTGAATACTGTTTTTCAGGCCAAATGACTTTTCCTGTACACGTCTTGAGAAGTGCCCATGACACTCCATTTACCAGATGCTGACAGATCGCTCCCTCTCTTGAAAATAAATTTGTGTTTTCAACTTCCAGTGAGGATTTCATCCGTCCATTGAACACTTGCTGAATAGTTGACAGGTCTCCACCCTGAGCTGGGTGTAAACAATGTGTAGGTGCCCAGAGCCTGGCCCTGGCGCTCTAGGGATCAAGGTGACATAAAGAATCAGTTAATCATGGCAATGTTTCAGGACAACAGTGGGAACATGGACACAATCCTACCAGACCACACTGGGAAACCAGCCTTTCGTTCTTTTTTTTTTAAAAAAAGATAATAATAATCCAAGCATAACTCTCTGTTTCTATTTTTCATTTATTTTTGAGGCTGTAATTTAATTACGTTTCTCCCTTCCTTTTTCTCTCTCCAAACCTTCCCATATACCCCTCCTGATCACCTTCAAAGTCATGGCCTCTCTTTTCAATGTTATTACATGCATATATGTATTTGTGTAGACATATATATATATATATATATATATATATATTCCCAAATATAACCTGTTGAGTACATATAATGCTAATTGTATGTTTTCAGGGCCGACTGTTCAGCCCTGGACAGCCAATTGGCATGCTCCTCCCTGGGGAGGACCCCTTCTCCTGCTCTCAGCTTTCCTCAGCTGCCTGTAGTTCTTTGTGTGGGCCTGAGGCCTCGCCGGCTTCTCCCCATTCAGTTTGGCATGATCCTTGATGTCATCCTTGTTCAACTCACCTATCTGCAGTCCCGTCACTGAAATTTCACAGGTGGAGCTACTGATGTTGGATCTCACAGCAAACCCCCTGATCCTCTGGCTCTAACAATCTTTCCACCCCGCCGGGCGGTGGCGGTGCACACCTTTAATCCCAGCACTCAGGAGGCAGAGGCAGGCGGATCTCTGTGAGTTCGAGGCCAGCCTGGTCTCCCAAGCGAGTTCCAGAAAAGGCGCAAAGCTACACAGAGAAACCCTGTCTCGAAAAACAAAAACAAAAACAAAAACAAAAAAATCTTTCCACCCCCTCTTCTGCAATGTTCCCTAAAAACCAACTTTCTTTTAATTTACTGAAGAAAAATCAACAGTTGAATCCAGTCCACCCCATCTTTGTCCAGAAGCTGTATTGTTTTGTTTTGTCTGTTTTTTTCGAGACAGAGTTTCTCTGTGTAGCTTTGCGCCTTTCCTGGATCTCACTCTGTAGACTAGGCTGGCCTCGAACTCACAAAGATCCACCTGCCTCTGCCTCTGCCTCCCAAGTGCTGGGATTAAAGGCGTGCGCCACCACTGCCCGGCCAGGAAGCTGTATTGGTCACAGCACACATGGCTTGTGTGCGTCAACAGCAGAGCAGAGAATGTAAAGCCCCAAATAGTTACTGTCTACCTTTTCCAGAAAACGCCTCCTGGCCCCTAAACTAAGGTACTGTGATCCAAAGTGTTGTAAGAATAGAGAGAAGGACCCATCAAAAAGTAGGGTCTGGGGCTGGAGAGATGGCTTAGCAGTTTAGAACCGGCTGCTCTTCCAGAGGCCCCGAGTTTGATTCCCAGTGCCCAAATGGTAACTCACAACTGCCTGGAACTCCAGTTCCAGGGGATCCGACACCCTCTTCTGACTTTTACAGTCACCAGGCATGTACGAGCTCCACATGCAAGCAAAACACTCATACCTGTAAAATAAAACAAATTTTTTAAAAAAGGAAGGAAGGCGAAAGGAAGGGAAAAAAGGAAGGTAGGTCTAAGCCACATGGTGATGCAAACCCTTACTCCCCGCCCTCAGGAGGGGAGGATTGGGAAGGTCAGGAGTTTAAGGTCACCTTGGCTGTACGGCCAGTTGGAGGCCAGCTGGGACTAGCAGCTGTCTCAAGCAGTGACAAGAGGGACTGAGAGTCAGGAGGAAGCCGAGAAGTATAGGTTTGACATGATTTCCTTGGCAAACCTGTTGATAGGAATTGAAACTATTTAAAATCCATCTTCTAGTAAGGAGACCGCCTCCATAGCCCCCATTTTTAGATCCCATCCCCCCAGCTCTGGGTCAGGACCTATGCAGTCCCTCCACTCCCCAGCTACCACAGGAACCACTCCCTGGTACTGGCTGGACTCTGGCCCCAGCCTTCCAGACCAAACCCTAAGAAGAGATCCCCTGGCTAAGACCTCCAGGGACTCCTTACTGGCCTTGAAGTGATGTCTGTCTTAATCAGGGCTCCTGTTGCCGTGATAAAACGCCGTGACCGAAAGTGATTCCGGGGAGGAAAGGGTGTATTTCACACTACAGCTTATTAGTCTAGCTCACTAAGGGGAGCCAGGGCAGGAGCGTGGAGGCAGTGCATTGAGTAGAGGCCATGGAAGAGTGCTGCTTACTGGCTTGCTCCCCGTGGCTTGCTCATCCTGTTTTCTTATAGAACCCGGGACCACCATCCTAGACATGCAACTCCCCACAGTGAGCGGGAGCCTCCTCCATCCATCTCTACTAAGAAAATGCACTACAGACCTGCCTATAGGTCAGTCCTATTAGAAACATTTTCTTAATTGAGAGTCCCCCCTCCCAAACGGCTCTAGCGTATGTCAAGTTGACGTAAACCTAGCCGGCACAATGTTCAAACCTTGGCACGGCTTCACGGGGCTTCTGATCTAACCCACTTGGATGTGCAAACTGTTTTTCATTCATGTCTTCTGACTTCATTGAATCCTGACTGTGTGCTGGGTGTTAGGTCCAGGTGCTCCCGTGAGCATGCTGCTTCCCATCCTGGAGCCTGTATGCAGGCAGGCAGGGGACACAGACATTAGACAGATTCTCACACTGTGATGTGTGCTGGTAAACCACTATTTCCTGTCGGCTCCTGCTCAACGCTCCTGCCCTAGCATAGGCTGTTCGTCCCGCTGAGGTGGCACACTCCATGGGATTGTCAACTCTTCTGAAGAGTCTTCTATGTGGCTCCGTGGCACCTGTCCCCACCCTGGGTCCTGCATGTCCGGAGCCTAACACAGACCTTGACACAGTAGACACTCAGGTCTCCCTAATCCATGAGTAAGTAGAGTATTTTTTTTAATTAGTTATAAAATTCTTTACTTTCAATCACATATTCACAAAAGGTTGGTTCTGGGTCCCCCTGAAAATATAAATATTTCTTAAAGCAAGAATGTTTGAGAACCCAAGGACTCTTGAGTGACTGAGTAAGCTGGTAGAGGACAGATCCCCAGGGCAGCCAGGGCCAGCACTGGCGGGGATGGGGTGGGGGGTGGGGTGTGATTGAAGACCTGTATCAGTTTTAACATTTGAAAGAAGTCAGTTTGCCAAGAGAGACTAGAATTTCCTCCTCACCTGGGATCTCTTCCTCTAGAACACAGCATGCACAAAGCACCTTTGATGCACAAACGTGGGAGAGATGGATGCTGGGTGAAAGCCCACTGAGGGGCGTGTGCCTGGCTGCCCACCACTGCTGAGCATGCGCTCTGCCCTCACCCCCTAGCACACTCCCATCCTCGGGAGTGCTTTATTCTTCGTAATAAACTGCCTCTAGTTTTATTTCTGATCATGTGTTCCTGGTCCAGTCCTTTGTCCTTGACACAGGAGTCTGGAGTCAGGTGCCCTCTGTCCTCAGATTCACCCATGTCTGTGCGATGGCTGCAGGAAGGGCAGACCCAGCTGCTCAGCCCTTCACCACCGTCTTGTCTCTGGGCTCCAAGCCCAGAACCCCACCCCCCCCCCCCTCCCCTCCCATTGCCACCTACCACCCTTCTAGCAGACTTACTTTGTGGTTGATGCTGAGGAGCCCCATTTCAGACAGAGTCCTTCCCCAAGCTCTTCAGAAGACCCTGCTGCACAGAGAGGCCAAGAAGAGACTGGACAGGTCTTGCTGTGCACCCCACCTCTAACTCATCATAGCAGATCAGATCCCTTCTGTCCAATGATATTTCCACCCAACCGCCATGCTTCCATTAAACCTAGGCAATGAACTCTCTATAACCACCCCCTCGCCCCCCACAGAGAGAGAGGGAGAGAGAGGGAGAGGGAGAGAGAGGGAGAGAGAGAGAAACAGTGTTCAGGAGACTGGGTGCACGCAAGCTTGTAGGAAGGTTTGTAGGGCTTGTCCACAGGCCAGGAAGATGATGAACCCCAAATCCACAGGGATAAGCTTCTGTGATACAGACCTTCCCAGACCCCACCAGGATTCTCTCCATCTGGCTGCTCATTTGTATCCTTTCTAACGTTCTTGATGGTAGACAGGGAAAGTGTTGCCCTGAATTTCTCTGTGCGGAGATTAACCAAGCCCAAAGAGGGTTGTGTGGGAACCCTGGCGGCAGCAGAGAAGGGTCAGAGGCCTGGACCTGGGGCTGGGGCTGTAATGGAGATGGTTGGGAACCCGGGTCTCAAGCTGTGGCCTGTGGGACCTACTGCTACATCCGGGAACCAGGAAAACGGTGCCAGTGCTGGATGGAATTTGATATTGGAGAGAAGTATCTGAAGGTGTGGAGGTCACGGAAGCGGTGTGTGTTTGTGTGTGCAGTACTGGGTATGTTTTCCTCTGTGTTCTCAGACCTACCCACTCAGCCAAGGTATGTGAAAGAGACTTTGTCCTGTCCGGAGTCCCCACCCTTGGCTCCCCACGCCAGACAGCTTATCTAAGCACCCCACAGACTTTGTGAACTTCCTTCTTCCTTGGAATTAAGAGTCAGATCACCTGGTCCACGCCCTCTAGTTTACAGATGAAACTGTGAGAGATTGAGCGTCCAAAATGGCACAGCAGGAAAGGGCAAAGAGAAAAGGGGCATCCTGCCCCTCAGGCAGTGCTGGCTGCTTCTCACAGGCCACCCCCACACCCTACTTCTCCAGCCAATTGGAGCCCCAAAGTCACTTCCAATGATTGAAACAAGGACCATAGCCACTGTTGTTCCTGGACTTTCTGGCCAGAGGTGGGAACAGGCTCAGCTGCTTCTCACTGGCCTCTCCCAGGCAGCACAGGAGAGACTTCCTGGGGCCTCTGAATCTCAGCCCAGCTAGGTAAGAGAGGTGCACAGACTGGCTGAAAGGAGGAAACTGCCATAGGTGTATGCTGCTCCCTTGTCAGCTTGCTGGGTGAGGTCCCTTGGTCCATCCCTGAAGCCTTCCGCATTCCGGCCGCCATCTTCCTGTGCAGCCCCAGAGCTTCTGCCCTGAGCACTGAGCTCTTTTCCGACACTCCACACCATTCCCCAGGCCCCCAGGCTACTGCGGTTCCCTTAGCCTCCAATGCCCTTCCCTGTATCTTCCTTCATTGTATCTTTTCTACCCATGTCCTTCCTCTCCTTCCTCCTCCCTCTCTTCTCCCTCCTCTTCCTCCTCCTATGCCAATTACAGCACAATAAAGGAATTAGCACAGCTATGAGCATGCGTCCTCTCTAACTTCAACGTCAGCGATGGTTCCTTTATCTCCCAATCTGTAGAGTCCATCACTCTGTAGGTAACTCAGCAAAAGGGAAGAGATTGCTAAACAAATCAATGCATGGATCTAGTTTCTTTCAGAGCTGTTAGGGAGCAAAGCTCCTTTTATATAGGGATCCCCTTCCGATTCATTTTCTTCCAATGTTGATTGAGTGCTGCATGTAAAGCAATGAATGGACAAAGGTAGCTATGGCTCTGTCCTCGGGGAGTTTATGTTTTCAAAGTTGAGATGTGGCAGCAGGAACGTGAATGAAAGGAAAAAGGCTGGCACTTGCTGGCCACCCTGAGGACGGCGCACCCGGCTGTATACCATTTCACAGATGAGGAAAATGAGGCTTTGAGACTTGGTAAAGTTCTAAGTGAATCATAGAGGCAAGAATTGAATTCAGGAAGTCTCCAGACTTCTCCTGCCCAAGCACAAGGCTGGACAGAGCCAATGATGGGTACACAGCCACAGACTTCGCCAGGGGAAAGAGGCCTTCAAGAAAGGCTTTACCGGAGAGGTGGCATCTGAGACGTGCCAAGAAGGACTAGTGGGATTTCCATACACGAGGAAGCACATCCCAAACTACAGTAGAGTGTCTAAATTTAACTTAATATACTGGAGGCCTTCAATCTTGTTTGTCCACTGCCAACAGACACTTGAAGAGCTTGTGAAGGTACCAATGCCCAAAGGATCCCAGGCCAGAGGTTCTAATGCAGTGTTTCTCAACCTGTGGGTCACAACCCCTTTGGGGGTGTCAAACAACCTTTTCATAGAGGTCACATATCAGATATTTACATTATGATTCATAACAAGAGCAAATTAGTTATGAAGTAGCAACAAAAATAATTTTATGATTGGAGATTGCCACAACATGAGGAACTGTCCTAAAGGGTCACAGCATTAGGAGGGCTGAGAACCACTGTTCTAATATGTTTAGTCCACGGGCAGCCTGGGACCAGGGAGTCCTCAGGTACAGGCAAACTGAGAACATTGTTCCAGGTTGAGTATGTGTATGAGACCCACCTGCAGCCTGGAAGTCCCCTGGGTGCCTTGTGACCTATCTGTGGAGAGGCCAAGCTACCCTGCCTGCTCCAGAGAGGCCCTGGCACTGTGAGCAGAGCTTCCTCATGTTCTTCCTGTGTCTCAGCAGCTGTGACTGTCCTGTGGCCCACACTTGCTAAGGAGGCCTTTGGGAGGAAACTCCCGGTGTGAGTCCTGCGGAGCACCACCCAGCTTCACATAAACAGGAGCCAAGGCTGCCAGCCACAGTGACAGCAGGACCCGAGTGGGCAGTCCGTGGGATACAGACCTGACTTATGATGGAAGGGACTGGAAAACAACAAAACACACTTCACCCTAGTAGCTCCCAGTAGGTGGGGGTCATGGGTAGAGGTGGCAGAGCCAGGGAGGGTTCCTGGCTTCACCATCAGAAAGCCGCTCCCAGCAGCCTCCAGAGCCTAGGGAGTCAGGCCAGAACAGCTGGCCTGAGCTTCACCTTCCCACCCAGGCAGTGACTCAGGGGCAAATATTGAAAGCAGACAATGACTTCAGCTCCCTCACCCACAGGACAGTGTGACCATAGCCCAGCGTCCTCTGAGGAGCCTGGGGCCCAGCGGCACTGAGTCTGGCAATGCAGGGTCCTTGGGTGCGGGGAAACATGATCTATTTACCGGCATCCAGATGTTCCTCACAGAAGGGTTTGGGGTGTTCAGAGGGTGGTGCATGGGAACAGTAGAGTGACGTATTAAAAACATGACCCACTATTATTTTCTACTGTGACAGGTCTCATACACTTGGACTCTAGAGAGGTCTTGCCGCTCGGTGGTGGGAGCCTACCCGCCACAGGGGTGGGACGCTTGCTACCAGACAGGTGCTGGCTGAGGAAGTCAAAGACGCTGTGTCAGAGACAGTCACCCTCCCTACCGGCTAAGTTGTTCCAAAACTTTGTCCTTTTCCTCAGAAATTCTTTCTGACGGACCTGAGCCCCTCCCTCCTCCACCTCAGTCCTCACGTACTGCTCATGGTGACTAAGGGAGAGGTCATTTTCTTCAGCAGCTGCGTTTTCCAGGTCTTTTGTGGAAAATCACATTATCTCATCCTTACATTTGCTCCCAAATGTGCCTCATTCATTTAAAATCTGTCCTGTCTTTGGGAGAGTGCAGCCTAAAGTAATTAAGGACGAAGCAATGCCCTTTCTCCTGCCTTCCACTAAGTTGTCTTGAAGAAAAAAGAAAAAAGACAAGTGTATGGATAATAATAGATAAGGCAGGCAGACAGTAAAGGGCCGCCACACAAACGTGAGGATCGGCGTTTAATCGCCAATATACACATAAAATTGGGGCCTGGCAGTGCACATCTGTAACACCAGCACTGTGGAGACTGGTGGACCCCTGGAGCTCACTGGCCAGCCAGCCTAGCTTAATCAGTATGCTTCAGGTTCAGAGAGAGACCCTGTCTCAAAAATAAGGTGGAGAGCAATCGATGAATACACCCAGTGCTAACCTCTGAACTCTACCTGTACTCACACATGCATGCTCCCTTAGGAATACATACATGCATACATACTTACATATGCCACACTTACACATAGGTAGGTGGGTACATAGGTAGACAGGAAGATGATAGATAGATAAATAGATAGATAGATAGATAGATAGATAGATAGATAGATAGATAGATAGATAGACAGGTAGGTAGTTAGGTATATAGAGATATGAAAGAAAATTAGAAAAATGAGGTAAAATGTTTACGGTGGAAATCTAATGAGGAGTGTGGAAGTTCTTTAAATTCTTTCTATAACTTTCCTAAATCTGGAATTACTCCAAAAATAATATGGGCTTAAAAGCATCTTTACACATTGCAGTCTCTACCTTTTATATGTCTCTGAACTTCCAATTTTCATGAATGTGTTACTGAACCTGCAGCCGCGCCCCTTGCATTCCCCGCCCTGCCTTGTGCTCTCTGTCTACCCCGGACTTGTGTTATCTATCTACTCTGGACTAGCGCTCTCTGTCTACCCCGGACTTGTGTTATCTATCTACTCTGGACTTGCAGGGTGCTGCACATCTTTGTTGTTTTCAATGGGTGCACCTCATAAAGCCATGTTTCCATATTCATATTTTAATTTCATATTTAAAAATTTTACATTTTAATGCTGTCTGATTTTCCTTTGTCTACTTACTTTTAAAAAAGCACTTTGCGCCGGGCGGTGGTGGCGCACGCCTTTAATCCCAGCACTCGGGAGGCAGAGGCAGGCAGATCTCTGTGAGTTCGAGGCCAGCCTGGGCTACCAAGTGAGTTCCCGGAAAGGCGCAAAGCTACACAGAGAAACCCTGTCTTGAAAAACCAAAAAAAAAAAAAAAAAAAAAAAAAAAAAAAAAAAAGCACTTTGCTCCCAACACCACTGTGTCTTTGTTAGGAAGACTTCCGACAGTGGGCCCTCAGGGTACTGTGGCAGAAACTGGATACAGGCTGCCAGGCTGCCCTCCAGAAAAGCTGGTCCAACATACTTCTGTTTCCCCAGGACTCTGTCAGTGCCTCCATCGTCTGACTCTTTTTTGAGAACAGGGTGGTGTCTGGTATGGTCTCAAGGCAGTTCGCTCTGATAGTCACATCGTTCCTGCCATTGGGTTGCCTGTTGGAAAAGGAGCCCCCTTTGAAACACAGTGGATGGGGTGGGTGGGAGCCAGCTCTGGACTCACCAGAGCCTCCTGTCTGTGTCCATGGTCCTGTCCTCTTCCCTCTGATAGTCTTACAACTAACCTTTTGTGTGCATTTGGGAAATTATTTCTCCCAGCATAAGGCTAGAGCCCTGTGAGGACCTAGTCTGTGCCGGCAACTGATCCCTTACACCTGGCCTACCATCGTTTAAATAGCCGATGACTATGCGGGTATCTGAAGATCTTGCGATCACATAGCAGAGCTTGGTTGTAGCAAGAAATTTCACAAGTGTTCACTACTGATTATAATCAGAAAACATTTAAGGAGTACTTACCATGTTCTAGGCACTCTAATGGAGGGGAGGTGTATAAGGAAGTAAATAAGGGTCTTAGAAAAAAATGTTCATAACATGGCCCCACCTTTCCTGTGAAAGAGACTACGAGACTACGTGATGCAGGGGAAGCTCTTTCCTCCTGTCATGGGGCTAAAGCTGTAGAGGAACATCCTGCCCCTAAGACCAGAACCAGCCTGTGGTCTGAGGATGATTTCCAAGGCCCGTGGTGACTCAGAACTAGCAGGAGGTTTGGTGCTAGGGGAAGCTAGAGTTGGCCCTCACACCAGTCACATGCCCGTCACAGTGCCAGCCCCAGCTCTGACGGCCACAGGTCTGAGTGAACCGGGCACAGCATCCACCTCTCAGTACAGGAAAAGTGGACAAGGGAGTGTCTACTCAGGGCTGCCTGCCTTTGGGCTATGGGGAAGAAAGATGACGTGCTGTTTAAAGCATGTTTGGAAATGTGCCTGGGGCATGATGAGTGCTGAACACTGGAGTTCTGATTTCCCAGAAGTCTCACAGTGAGAGGAAATCCAGCATCACCCAAGTGTCAGCCTTGTTACCACACTCGAGGGAATTTAGAAACAGGAAAGACATCTTTTGTTTGATGCAAAGCATCTTCAACTGAAACTGACCATCATGGGCATCTGAATTTGTTTTCAGCAGGGAGGGAGCTGTTAGCCAACTCTCCAGGTGTGAAGGACACACCCAATGGGCCCAAAGTGTAAGGACAATAAAGCAGGTACTTTCTTAGAGCTGGAGCCCCGAGGAGATGTCCTTCCCATCACTGGTTCCTCCACTGACTGAAGTCTTCAGAGAACAAATCCAGAATGGACATTCCCCAGGGCCAGCACAGAGTGAGGTCACAGGCTGGTGTGAAAGACCTTAGAACCAGCCACACAAGGCACATGGGCCACAATGCTCATCTCTAGTAAGGACGAGTGTGGTTCCTCTGCTCCCTCCAAGGCTCTGCCTCCAAAGCTGCCCTCGCCACATTTTAGGGCTCAGAGCTGATGGTATTAATCCTGCCAGCCATGGACATGGAGGGTCTCACTTTGGGCTCTTCCTGACTTGCTCAGTTCTCCTTTCTCCTGACTGCCTTCATTTCTATCACTGAATCCTCAGTACATTGGGGTGAAAAGAGACCAATGACAGCCTTGAAGCCCTCTTTTCTCAGGTGTGCGCCTTTGCTATGGTTTGGGGAAGTGTCCCTCAGAGGCCGTATTAAAGTCTTGGTCCCTGCATGAGGTGCTGTAGGGAGCTGGTGGAGCCTTTAGACATGGGGCCAAGCGCTGCTTTTGGCTTGGCCATTCAAAGGCATCCTCCTTTCCCCCATTTCCTTTGCCATTGCTTTGGCTGGTCATGGCCCTTATCATCCATCCTGTGGACCACCGGCATTGATCCTTCATATTCAAAATCTTGATCAGTGCACATCTGCACCTCCACCTGCTGCAGTCATGTCTCTATTGACTAAGGGAGTTCTTTAGTTTAACCTCCCCTTCTGGTTCCTTTGTAACTTAGAGATAATAGAAGGCCTTTTCAATCTCCCCCACTTCATACTCTAGTATGAAAAATTCCATGCAGTAAACTGTTGTTGTTTTTTTGTTTTGTTTTGTTTTGTTTTGTTTTTTTTTTTTTTTTTTTTTTTTTTTT
>CABHPQ010113181.1:0-13405 GCA_902168405.1 Peromyscus aztecus
ATATAGAGATTTAATGATATGTTTAATACTATATATTAATATATGAGTGTATTATGTTAATATATAGTATTATAATATAATATTTAATATATAATATATTTATATATTATATTAATATATAATAATGTTTTGTTGTAATATATGAGTATATATTATTTAATTATATAGAGATTTTATTAACATTAATCATATGCAATTTCTGTGCAGTAAATAAACTAAAACATTAATTAAATAATTTAAAACTGAGGTTTGGGATTACATGGAAGTGAAACTAAAATTATGATATGCACCAATTGCATAAAATATTTAATACACAAAATACTTTGACATACATATTAACTTGTTTCCAAAAGGGTTTATTGCTCCATAAGATATACATTAAACCAAAATAAAGTAAGTTAAAAATAGTTTGAAAAACATAACCTGAGTTATGAGCTCCATAGTTTTAAAATTCTGTACTATTGTCAGCAGGGACTGAAAATGTAATTTGATAGTTTTGAGAAAACATAAAATTCATAGTGCACATGATGAACACAATTGTTTTCCATGCAAAAGGAAAACAAAATACTAATTGTATTTTCTTCTACAAAGAAAATATTTGAGAATGACTTTCAACCATATGCTTTAAATCAACAGAGATTGTTTCTGTATTTATTTTCAAATATTGAGATCTTTTATAACACCAATGAACAGTTTAGCAATAGTCAGAAATGAAGATATGACCCAAGTATCTAATTCTTAATTAAGCTCCCTCAGACCAAGTGATCTTCTGTACTGAGCGTACAGGTGAATATAGTGCAGATCCATGAGGTAATCCTTAGTAAACACATTTTATTTCTGTACATCTTTTATAGCTACTGTATCTGTCTATGCCCTAGAGATATCTTTTCTCTTTTTTCCTTTTAGGATATTTTCTCTTCCATCTCCATTTGCCTGCAAGATTATAAGATCTAAACATCCAAGCTGTCATGAAGACCTTCAGGGAATGCGTCTAAGAAGACACACACTGCATATTTTTATTTTCATCCATGGCCTCTGGATCCCAGTGAGTCTCTATTATTCATATAAAGTCACTATTTTAGGGGAAAAATGAAATTTAGAGCTGAGGAACAGCCAGATATAAATCTAATATATTTGTTTGGTCTATGTAGATCTGTCTCCCTTATGGGTCTTTTTTATCAAATTGCTTTTTTTTGGGATTGGTTGACTTTGCCGTATATAATACTTTTAACTGTATTAAATTATAATCTACCCAACAGTTTTCCAAAGAAATTCTGATGGTTTGTCCCCCTCCACTGGCCTTGACTAATAACTTCCCTCATGACTTCCACAGTGGCAATGTAGCTATTTTAACACAGATAAAATTCAGGGATTTTTCCTAAAGAGAAAATAAAACATTTCAAAGCAATTTTCTCATTTGAAATAAGCTGACTGAGTAATTTAGTTTCTTTAAACTACAACATTAAAGTAAAAGATTCAAACTTGAAAGATTTTCATGAGAATATTGTGTAACTATTTTTCTGAATAATATCATTGATGATGTCACATAACTAACTTGAATTAGAGAAGTATTTTCAGCCAAATCTGGTTCTAATTACATTGCCATCACGGTGCTCCAGTGGACTTAATAATTTTTGTTATCAATAATACCCAAGACAATATATCCCTACTAGAGTCCAGCAATTCTACTCTAGTAGGTCCCCAAAATGGCAATATAGTTGAAACATAAGGCAAGGACCTCACAATCACTATTATGAATATGTTCCACCTTTAAAGAAGATATAAATAAATCCATTAAATAAATTGTTGAAAACACCAACAAATAGTGGAATGGAACAAAGAACTGTTCAAGGCATTCAAGTGAAAATAGAATCATTAAAGAAAACACAAACTGAGAAAAACCTAGATGTGAAAAATTTAAGAACTTGAACAGGAAACTCAGAGGCAAAGAACACCAACAGAGTACAAAGTTAGGAAGATAGAATCTCGGGCATTGAAGACAAGGTAGAAGAAATGGATACTTTGGTCAAAAAAAAATGTGAAAGCTAAAATTATCCAGATACAAAACACCTAGGAAATCTGGAACACTACGTAAAGACTAAATCATAGAATAGTATGGATAAAAGAAGGAGAAGAAACCCTCACAATGGCAGAGAAAAATTCTTAACAAAATTATAGAAGAAAATTGTCCTAATCTAAGGAAAGAGGCACATATGAAGGCACAAGAAGTGTACAGGAAACTAAACAGACTGGACCAGAAAAGAAATTCTCAACACCATATAATAATCAAAACCATAAATATACAGAACAAAGAATGATAAATTGACAAGGGGAACAGATCAAGTTAAATATAAAGGCATACCTAACAAAATACCACCTGATTTTTCAAGGGAGACTCTAAAAAACCAGGAGGGACTGAGTGGAGGTTCTGCAAACTAAATTTAAAATGGCTATATGGGCTTTTATCTTGAGTCCATTTGCTTTGGATAAATTAAAGCTAGACACTGCAACAAGGTTAAAGGACAGAAACCAATATCCAAAGCAAATGAACCCAAGAAAAAAGTCCATATAGCCATTTTAATATCTGATAAAACAGCTTCAAACCAAAACAAGTCAGAAGAGATATGGAAGGATGTCATATATTCATATATTCACCAAAGGAAAAAATCCACAAAGAGAATATTGAAATGCTAAATATCTATGTACCAAACACAAGGTCCTGAAGCTAATATAAGAAACATTACTATAGCTGAAATCACATATTTATGTCCCCCACAGAAACACTGATTGTGGATGCCTTCAATATCCAACTTTCTCCAATACATAGATTATTCAGACCAAAAATAAATAAATAAATAAATAAACAGAAATGAAAAATGGGTCAAGACAGAAATAAGAAATAATTAAAAACATTTTAAACGAAGAAAATGAGAACACAGCATACACTAACATATAGAGTACAGTGAAGAATATTTGAGAAGCAAGCTCATAGTGCTATATTAAAAAAAGAGAACATCAAATTTTTATTTGCATATTATAATTAGTTGATAATAAAACTTATATATTTCAAATTTTGGGGTACCATTAGGAGACATTGGTAAGTTATCTGAGAAAGCCTACAAAATATTGTTGTTTGATATATCGACCAAAAATAAAGCAGATATAATTGTTCCTATCTTTGGAGAGCTGAAGTATGCCCTAGGTGAATATTTCTAGGTGACAAATATTCTACAATGAACTACTAACTGTACTTCTAAATTTTAATTTTGATAGTTTTTCTTGCCTGAAAAAAAAGAGCTCTTTTTCCAAGTACAATGAATTGGGTTATGGTTACAAACTTCATGTACCTGATAAAGTAACATTTTTTGCAATTCATTTGTTGCAATTTCCTAAATACACTTTTTCTTGTTAAGCCACAGTCTTTTTATTTCCAGTATTTAAACTCTTACTTATACCAAGCATACACACTTTTAAAAACAGAATACATTGTTCTTAGGATGCAATTTAATTTACCCAGAGTTGGAAATGCTATCCATCTATACATTATGATAGAGAGAGAATATAGCCTCCATCCTCAGAGAACACAGCATCCAGGAGGGAGCTACTTAGATAACCAAATTATAGCTAAGTGTGATAAATGCAAAGAAGAAGAGGCACACAGCGATTACATAAAGAGTGAGTGATTACTTTAAATTAGCGTGTCAGTGACGACTTCCTGAGAAACTAATACATGATCTGAGATTTACAAATAAAATATTTATTATGTGTATAAAAATGCATCTTTTAAATAATAAAATTTTAATGTTCATAGAAACAAAAATAGTTTATTTTTCTTCTCTAAACATCATTCAACCATCTTCAATACCAGAACTTAGCATCACTAATGCGATAGTAATATCATCTTTCACATTTATCTTTGTTCCTATGGAAAGTGTCTTCATCAGTGTAATCAGTAGAATATTTGAGTATTTGTCAGGAATTTCCTGAGTAGGGTGTAATGGCTGTGTAGAAGGACTCTGCTTTCTCATGACAACTGGTGGCCATTCTAAACAAATTTCTTAATTTTATTAATGCAATGAGAGTGATGTATTTGCAAATGCTTTATCATTGTAGAGAATATTTGTTGAATTTTATTCTAAGATTATCTTGGACATGCATATTGATAAGCACTCTCTATAGACATGTGTTCATGAGTGACAATGATTTCTAGATATCCAGCTATTGTACTTGTATTGCAAATACATTTATATAATAAACCATCTCACAACTCTGAGGGACAACACGTTATATTTCTCAAAGCTTTTGCTTTTCTTATCTTAGTTTTCAGTTAATATAGATATGTGAACAATTTGAATATGTTTCTTTCTATAAACAGTATTGGAAACATTTCAATTATGTCTTACATAGGAGAAACAGATTGACTTGACAAAGACCCTACCCTTTCAAGAAATTAAAACAGTTATAGAAGCCAGGCGGTGGTGGCGCACGCCTTTAATCCCAGCACTCGGGAGGCAGAGCCAGGCGGATCTCTGTGAGTTCGAGGCCAGCCTGGGCTACCAAGTGAGTTCCAGGAAAGGCACAGAGCTACACAGAGAAACCCTGTCTCGAAAAAACCAAAAAAAAAAAAAAACAGTTATAGAAGACATATTTTTAAAAACTGTGTCATCACGATTTCCATAATAGAGGTAAGATATAATTTGTTTTTCCCTCAGAAAGAGTAACTATAATTAATGTTATTTATTTAACTGTGTGCCATCAATGTTGTCATTTATTACTTTAGACTGAAATTGTTCATGTTTAAGAAAATAGTATGTAGCATAAATCTTAGAAGGTCTTATTAATAAAATCAAACCCAGGCCAGGTATTGGGGTGAAATGCTGGATAGTCAGAGAGACAGAACGAGCCACAGCTACCTCACCTGGCAAACTTCTCAGCTGGTCTTGCTTCCTCAGACTGGAAGCCTCTATGTCCTCATATCCGAATGACTCTCAGCTGAACTGCTGCTAGAAGCCTGAATGCTTAACCAGCCCAAATGCTTCTCCAGGCCAAAATGCTTCTCCAGGCCAAATGCCTCTCCAGGGCAAATGCCTCTCCTGGGCAAATGCCTCTCCAGGGCAAATGCCTCTCTAGGGCAAATGCCTCTCCAGGGCAAATGCCTCTCCAGGGCAAATGCCTCTCTTGGGCAAATGCCTCTAGTTTCTGGTCCTCATGCCTTATATACCTTTCTCCTTTCTACCACCACTCCCTGGGATTAAAGGCTGGCTTTCTGGGATTAAAGGCGTTGTCACCATGCCTGGCCATTTCCAACGTGGCCTTGAACTCACAGAGATCCAGAGGGATTTCTGTCTCTGGAATGCTAGGATTAAGGGCATATGCTACCACTGCCTATCCTCATGTTTAATATTGTGTCTGTTCTGTCTCTGACCCCAGATAAGTTTATTAAGGTACACAATATTTTGGGAAACACAATACCACCACAATAGTAAATCTAGGATTGGACCCAGAGGTGAGTCTTTGTTCTCCTAAATAATCACCCCAGCCTCTAGGCTTTAGGCCCAAGAGCACAAACAGTGCCCCCATCCCCCCCACCCATTGCAGCCACAGTTGTAGGCCAGCAGGCAGGTCCCCTGCAGGCAGGCTTGACTACCACCATCTCCCACCAGACCATGTAAGATACAAGCCCCACTCCAATCCATAAATTTACCCATCCTCCAAGACCTCAGCTGCTCCCTGAGACACAGACTCCATCAGCTCCAATCAAACCAAGAGCTCTGATCTGAGCAATAGTTCCTATTGAACCAAGAGTTCCCATTGGACCAAGAGTTCCCATTGGACCAAGGGTGCTGATTCGACCAAAAGAGGCTCACTCAGACACATACACCATTTGCACCAATTGGAGGAAGACATGAGTAGACACCAGTGCAAAAATACACTCAACAACATAAAGAGCAATATGGCACCACCAGAACCTAGTGGTACTACATCAGCAAGACTTGAACATCTCAACACAGAAAAAGCAGAAGAAATCAACCTTTAAAATGACTTTAAGAAGATGATACAGACCTTTAAAGAGGAAATAAAAAATTCCTTTAAAGAAATTGAGGAAAAGACAAACAAAAAATTGGAAGACATCAATGAATCCCTTAAAGAAAGCCAAGAAAACCAAGAAAAAAAATCAAACAGGTGAAGGAAATAGTTCAAGAATTGAAAACTGAAATAGAGAAGATAGGCAATAGAGACTGAAATAGGCAATAGAGAAGATACAAACAGAGGGAATGCTGGAAATGGAAAGTCTTAGGAAATGAACAGGAACTACAGATGCAAGCATAACTATCAGAATGCAAGAAATGGAAGAGAGAATCTCTGGCATTGAAGAAATGATAGCGGAAATAGATTTGTCAGTCAAAGAAAACATTAAAGCCAGCAAAAGCATAACACAAAACATCCAGGAAATCTGGGACACCATGAAAAGACTAAATCTAAAAATAATAGGGATAGAAGGAGAATACCAGCTCAGAGGCACAGAAAACATATTCAACAAAATCATAGAAGAAAACTTCCCCAACCTAAAGAAGAAAATGCCTGTGAAGATACAAGAAGCTTACAGAACACCAAATATACTGGAACCAAAAAGGAAATCCCCTTGCCACATAATAATCAAACCACTAAACATACAGAATAAAGAAAAAATATTAAAAGGAGAATGGGTAAGTAACATATAAAGATAGACCCATCAGAATAAGACATGACTTCTCAATGGAGCCTCTGAAAGACAGGAGGTCCTTGACAAACATTATACAGAAACTAAGAGACCATGGATACCAGCCGAGTCTATTATACCCAGAGAAACTCTCAGTTGCCATAGATGAAATAAACAAGATATTCCATGATAAAAATCAGATTTAAACAATACCTATCCACAAATTCAGCCCTATAGGAAGCACCAGAAGGAAAAATCTAACCTAAGGAAGTTAGATACACCCATGAAAACACAGTCAATAGATAATCACACAACAACAAATCCCAAAGAAGGGAAACACACAACACTAACATCAAAAAAATAATAGAAATTAATAATCACTGGTCATTAGTATCCCTTAATATCAATGGACTTAATTCACCTATAAAAAGACACAGGCTAACAGAATGGATACAAAAACAGAATCCATCCTTCTGCTGCATGTATGAAACACATCTCAATTTAATGACAGACACTGCCTCAGAGTAAAGTGCTAGGAAAAGTCTTTCCAGTCAGATGGATGTAAGAAAAAAGCTGATGTAGCTATCTTGATATCTAACAAAATAGACTTCAAACGAAAATTAATCAAAAGAGATCGAGAAGGACATTACATATTCATCACAAGAAAAATTCATCAAGATGAAGTCTCAATTCTGAACATTTATGCCCCAAATACAAGGAAAACCACATATGTAAAAGAAACATTACTAAAGCTTAAATCACACATCAAACCCCATACACTAAGAGTGGGAGATTTCAACTCCTCACTCTTACCAATGGACAGGTCTTCCAGACAGAAACTTAACAGAGAAATAACAGAACTGACAGTTATGACTCCAATGGACTTAATAGACATTTACAGAACATTCCACCCAAACACAAGAGAATATAACTTCTCAGCACCCCATGGAATTTTCTCTAAACTTGACCAAATACTCAGTCACAAAGCATATCTCAAGAGATACAAAAAAAATTGGAATAACTTTCTGTATTTTATTGGACCATCGTGACTTAAAGTTAGAATTCAACAACACAAATTACAGAAAGCCTTCAAACCCATGGAAACTGAATAATGGTCAACTGAATCATCACTGTGTCAAGAAAAAAAAAAGATATGAAATGAAATACTTTCTAGAATTCACTTAAAATGAATGTACAATATACCCAAACTTATGAAAGCAGCACTAAGAGGAAAGTTCAAAGCTCTAAATATCTACATAAAGAAGTTGGAGAAATCTCACACTAGCGATTTAACAGCACACATGAGCACTCTAGAAGAAAAAGAAACAAACTCTTCCAGGAGGAGTAGATGCCAACAAATTGTAGATGAATTGCTAAATGGTCTTATTAAATTACAAACATGGAGCCAGGTATTGGGGTGAATTCTGAAATATCAGAGAAACAAAACAAGCTACAGCCAACCTCACCACGACAACTCCTCATCTGATTCTGTTTCCACGAATCCTCAGACTGAAAGCTTCTGAGTCCTCATCCACATGGATCTCAGCTGAACTGCTGCTAAAAGCCTAAAAGCTTAAAAGCCTCTAGTTCCTAGTCCTCACACCTCATATACCTTTCTGCTTCCTGCCATCACTTCCTTGGATTAAAGGTATTTGTCACCATGCCTGTCTCTTTCCAGTGTGGCCTTGAACTCACAGAGATCCAGATGAATCTCTGCCTCCTAAGTGATAGGATTAAAGATGTATGTGCCACCACGTTCCGGCCGCTATGTCTATCTAGTGGCTGTTCTGTTCTCTGACCCCAGATAAGTTTATTAGGGTGCACAATATATTGAGGAACACAATATCACCACAGGAAATAAACAAATTAAACACTGAAATAAATAAAATATAAACAATGAGAGTAATACAAAAATCAGTGAAACGAAGAGTTGGTTCTTTGAGAAAGAATCAGTAAGATAGACAAACCCTTATTCAAACTAACTAAAAGGCAGAGAAAGAATATCCAAATTAACAAAATCAGAAACAAAAAGGGAGACATAACAACTGACAATGAGGAAATCCAGAGAATCATCAGGTCATACTTCAAAAGCCTGTACTCTACAAATTGGAAAATCTAAAAGAAATGGACAATTTTATGATAGGTACCATATACCCAAATTCAATCAAGACCAGATAAACAATTTAAATAGAACTTTAACTCCTATGGAAATAAGAGCAGTCGATAAAACTATCACAACCAAAATAAGCACAGAGCCAGATGGTTTCAATGTAGAATTCTACTAGAATTGCAAAGGAGAACTAGTACCAATACTTCGCAAATTGTTACACATAATAGAAACAAAAGGAACATTGCCAAACTTTTTCTATGAGATTACAGTCACCCTGATAAACAAACCACACAAAGATGTAACAAAGAAAGAGAATTACAGGCAATCTCCCTCATGAACATTGATGAAAAAAATACTAAATAAAATACTGGCAAACAAAATCCAAGAACACAGCAAAAAATCACTCATAAAGATCAAGTAGGCTTCATCCTAGAGATGCAGGGATGGTTCAACATAAGAAAATCTTTCAATGTAACCCATCATATAAACAAACTGAAAGAAAAAAATAACATGATCATC
Organism: Peromyscus aztecus; assembly: GCA_902168405.1. Lineage (NCBI taxonomy): Eukaryota > Metazoa > Chordata > Mammalia > Rodentia > Cricetidae > Peromyscus > Peromyscus aztecus. The sequence continues at coordinate 9,330 of CABHPQ010113181.1, forward strand.
TCATTAGATGCTGAAAAAGCCTTTGACAAAATCCAATACCTCTTCATGATAAATGTCATGGAGAGATTAGGCATACAAGGAACATACCTAAACATAGGAAAGGCAATTTACAGCAGGCAGACAGCCAACATCAAATAAAATGGAGAGAAACTCAAAGCAATTCCACTAAAATCAGGAACAAGACAAGGCTGTCCACTCTCCCCATATCTATTCAATATAGTACTTGAAGTTCAAGCTAAAGCAATAATAAGACAACAAATAGAGACAAGGGGGTAAGAATTGGGAAGGAAGAAGTCAAAGTTTTGCTATTTGCAGGAGATATAATAGTCTACATAATTGACACCAAAAATTCTACCTAGGAACTCCTATAACTGGTAAACCCCTTCAGTAATGTGGCAGAATAAAAGATTACCTAAAAAAAAAGTCCTCCTACACACAAATGATAAATGGGCCCAGAAAGAAATCAGAGAAACATCACCCTTTACAATAGACACAAATAATATGAAATACCTTGGGGTAACTCTAACCAAACAAGTGAAAGACCTATATGAAAAGAACGTTAAGTCCTTGCGGGGGGGGGGGGAATTGAAGAAGATATCAGAAAATTAAAAGATCTGCCATGCTTATGGATAGGTAGAAACAACATAATAAAAATGGAAATCTTATCAAAAGCAATCTATATATTCAATGTAATCCTCATCAAAATCCCAACACAATTCTCCACAGACCTCAAAAGAACAATACTCAGCTTCATATTGAAAGACAAAAAAACTAGGATATCTAAAACAATCCTTTACAATAAAGAAACTTCTAGAGCATAACCATCCCTGACTTCAAGCTCTACTGTAGATCTATAGTACTAAAAACAGCTTGTTATTGGCATAAAAATCGACATGTAGACCAATGGTATCAAACTGAAGATCCTGACATTAATCCACACACCAATGAACACCTGATTTTTGACAAAGAAGCCAAACTGTACCATGGAAAAAAGAAAACATCTTCAACAAATGGTGGTGTCATAACTGGATGTCAACATGTATAAGACTGCAAATAAATCCATATCTATCACTGTACACAAAACTCAAATCCAAAATCCAACTACACTGAACCTGATAGAGGAGAAAGTAGGAAATAGCCTAGAACACATTGGCACAGGAGACCACTTCCTAAATATAACACCAGTAGCACAGACACTGAGAGCAACAATTAATAAATGGGACCTCCTGAAACTGAGAAGCTTAATAAGAAAATACAACAGTCTACAGAATGGAAAAATATCTTCACCAATCCCATATCTGACAGAGAGTTGATCTCCAAAATATATAAAAAAAAAACAGAAGAAACTAGATATCAAAATACCAAACAAGCCAATTAAAAAATGGTCTATAGATCTAAACAGAGAATTCTCAGCAGAGGAATCCCAAATGGCCAAAATGCATTTTAGGAATTGCTCAATATCCTTAGTCTTCAGGGAAATGCAAATCAAAATGACTCTGAGATACACCTGTCAGAATGGCTGGGAACAAAAAACACCGATGCCAGCTTATGTTGGAGAGGATGTAGAACAAGGGAACACTCCTCCACTGTTAGTGGGAGTGCAAACTTGTACAACCACTTTGTAAATAAGTATGGCAGTTTCTCAGAAGATTTGGAATCAATCTACCTCAAGACCCAATGATACCACTCTTAGGCATATATCCAAGGGGTGCACAATCATACCACAAGGACACATACTCAACTATGTTCATAGCAGCATTATTCATAACACAAGAACCTGGAAACAACCTAGATGCCCCTCAACTGAAGAATGGATAAAGAAAATGTGGCACATATACACACAATGGAGTACTACTCAGCAGTAAAAAACAATGTCATGAAATTTGCAGGCAAATGGATGGAACTAGAAAATATCCTCCTGAGTGAGGTAACCCAGACTCAGAAGGACAAACATAGTATGTACTCACTTATAAGTGGATACTAGATGTGAGGGAAGGGATGGCCAGACTGCAACCCACAGCTCCAGAGAGGCTAGCTAACAGGGAAAGACCCTAGGAGGGACACATGGATGACCCCAGTGAAGGAGATGTGGATGAGATCTACATGAGCAGACTGGGAGGGGGGCAGAGAGCGAGGAGTGGTGAATGAGAACATAGGGGAATTGGAGGGTTGAGCTGGAACAGAGACAGAGTGGGAGGGTAGGGAGTGAGATACCATAATAGACTAGGACATCATGGGAATAGGAAGAGGCAGGGTGCCGGACAGGCTTTCAGGAATCCACAGGGAGGACCCCACCTGGTAGTACTGGCAGTGATCTAGAGGGTGCCTGTACTGGCCTACTCTGGTGACTGGTCTAGTGAATACCTGAACCGCCATCATAGAGCCTTTGTTCAGTGACTGATGGTGGCAGATGAAGAGATCCACGGCCAGGCGCCAGGCTAAGCTCTGGGAATCCAATGGATGAGAGAGGGGAGGGGATCCTGCAGGATGAGGACATTGAGATTATGATGGGAAGACTTGCAGAGATGACCTGCCACACTGGTAGAAGCCCATGAACTATAGACTAGTGGCTGTGGAGCCCCCATGGAACTGGACTAGGCCCTCTGGATACAGAAGATGGTTGTTTGGCTCCAACTGTTTGAGGGAAACCCAGACAGGGGCATCGGAATCTGTCCCTGGTGCGTGGGCAGGCTTTTAAGAGCCTAGTGCAGGTGGTGTGATGCTTTGAGCAGCCTTGGTGCTGTGGGGAGGGGCTTGGACCTGCCTAGGCTCAGTGTACCGGGCTCTGCTAACTCCCTATTGGAGACCTTGATTTGGGGGATGTGGGGATGTGGGGTGGCTTGGGAGGTAGCTCTGGGGAATGGGAGGAGAGAGGAGATGGGATCTGTGGGTGATATGTAGAGTGAATAGAAAATTTCTTAATAAAGAAAAATGGAAAAAAAAAGTTTCTGAGTGATTATTTTATAAGCGGCTTTAGGGTCCTTGGTGCCTGGCAAGCACAGGAAAACCTTCAGCTACAAATACTAGCAATAGTGGTGAGGATGCCTGAACTGGCCTTCCCTGGTAATCAGATTGGTGAATACCCTAACTGTCATCATAGTCTTCATCCAGTAACTGATGGAAGCAAATGCAGAGATCCACAGTCAAGCACCAGGCCAAGCTCCAGGAGTCCAGTCAAAGAGATGAAAGAGGGATTATGTGAACAAGGGAAATCAAGATCATGGTGGGGAAATCTAAAAAGACAACTGAATCAAGCTCAAAAGAACTCAGGAACTTTAGACTGACAGCTGTGGAAGCTGCATGGGACCGGACTAGACCCTCTGCATACTGGAGACTGTTGTGTAGCTGGGTCTGTTTGAGGGGTCCCTGGCAGTGTGATCAGGATCTATCTCTGATGTATGAACTGGCTTTCTGGATCCCATTACCTATGGTGGAACACTTTGCTTACCCTTAATGCTGTGGTTAGGGGCTTGGTCTTGCCTCATCTGAATGTACCAGACTTAGCTGTCCCCTCATGAGAGAACTTACCATATTGGAGGAAATGTGGGATGGGTCTGTAGTGGGGGGTGTTAGGCGGTGGTGGGAGATTGGTAGGAAGGATGAGAAGGGGATCTGTGGTTGGTATGTAAAATGAATAAAAATTTTTTTTTAAAAAAGCAAATAGTAAACCTATTCTCAACTTTAAAATTTATAATTGTTAGAACATTTTTTATTCTTAAATATATTCACTCTGCCTTGATACATCCTTGCCTGGAATCCATATCTTAGAGCTCTTTACATATAAAAATGGATCCCAATCTTATATGAAAAAAAAACAGATTTAGTTTTTTCTTTTATTTTTAATTTGGGTAACCTTGCTTAATATTACACTTTTTTAAATCCATCCCTTTTCCTTCAAATTTCACAACTTTATTATTCTTTAAATGAAGCTGGAAAAATATAATTTTGAATATTTATCATATTTTAAAATCTATTCAAGTGGTGATGGATGTATAGTTTTATTCCATATCTTTATTATTGTAAGTAAAGATGTAGCATGCATATAAAGATGTTTATATAACAAGAGTTCTCTGGGT
>CABHPQ010113186.1:0-10517 GCA_902168405.1 Peromyscus aztecus
CTTACAAAGATGAAAGATAATGCCATTCTTTTCACTGATTTGGCTTTGGGTTTTAGAAAAGATATTTATGCCTCAGAAATGTGTCTTTACCTATTATGAGCTGTTGTTTTAAATGGATTTGATTCTAGGGTAGAACACACCCACTGCTTTAAGCCACAAAAGCAAAGGTGGTTTTGTTTGGGTTTTGTTTTGTTTTCTTTATCACAGGATCTCGTACTGTAGAGCAGGATGACCTTGAACTCCTGATCTTCTGCCTCAGCCATCCAAGTGCTGGGATTGCAAGTGTGTGGCACTAATCAGCCAGGTAGTTTTTTTCCTTTTCTTAATTAGTCTACTGCCACATCCTTTCATTCAGCAAACAAGAATGTATTGAGTCTGTATTCAAGAAATTGTCCTTTGAGTGTAAAAATGATTAGGATTTCATTTTCTCCCCCAAATCTGTATTACTTCTGGCTTGTCCAAGAGATTTAAATGTGTCTGTTAGTCTGTGACATACTCTCCTTCTTGTTCTTCAGCACTTCAGTTTCTGCTAGTGTGTCTTAATTGTGAAAGCTAATGAATTTCATTAGGGCGTTCTCATCCATGCATACATGCATACAATGGACCTTGGCCATTCTCCTCTCCAAACCCCACATCCACTCTCTGTTCTCCAGTAGTCTAATGCATGCATAGTTTTAAAAGCAAGTGATCACCTCATTAAGTGGACGGAGAAAGCTAAGTGTGGGGTGTACACTTGTTAGACTCCTAAACCCTGAGCAAGGTCCCAAGAGAAGCAGCCAGTGGGAGTTGAGGCCCATGGTGCCACTTTGGCCTATGGGCGGTACATCACCTACGCAATGAAATAGAGGGAGACAGGCTTGAGGCAGCCCAGGATTCAGTTAGTGCTCCAGGGAGAGTGGATGTGATTGTCAGAACTCTGATTTACAAGGACTAATTAAATATGGGTGGCAGAAAAACACCAAGAAGGAAAGCTATGGCAGAGCACTGTTGCCAGAGAGAAAGCAGGGCAAAGACCATCGAGAACGATTCTTAGCCTTCTGGAGAATTCTTTCCAAGTTATAGCTTCTCATTTTCAGTTGAAGTGCACTGAAAACACACACATGCATGTGCATGCACCACACACACACACACACACACACACACACACACACATGCACGCACGCACGCACGCACGCACGCAAGCAAGCAAGCGTGCACATTGCCTGCCATCTTTACACCCTTGAAGTCCACCCATAGACCCAAGTTTCAGAATGACGTCTTCTGCGTCACTTATGATGGTGATAGCTAACCAGTCAAATGTTTTTTTTCCAAAAGAATTTATGTTTATTATTTTTAATTATGTGTATGTGTGTGAGGGACATATGCAGATGCTTGCAGGTGCCTGTGGAGATCATTTGAGGGCATCAGATCCCCTAGAGGTGGTTGGGAACCATCTGGTATGGTTGCAGAGAACTGAACTTGAGGCCTCTGGGAGAGCAGTATCTTAACTGCTGAGTACTCTTGAGTCCTCTCACCAGCTCCCACTGAAGCCTTTCTTAAACTGTGACGTTCCTCGCGTCCCATGAAGCAAGACTGACATGGTTCTGCAATGCTGTCTCTGCCTCCATTAACTCCGGTAGCCACAGTGGAGGAGGCAGAGGCTCAGTACTTGTAAAACAAAGGAGAAAATCTCTTTATTACTTTGACCTTGAGACACACTGAAAAACAGCCAGGTTCTGAGCCCTCTCTCCTCCTCTGCTGTCTCTCGTTCAGGTCTCCCCAGACGATTATGAGCGCTCGCAGACCTGTTCCTCTCCATCCTAGCCACTCTCCAGACCCGCTGGCCAAGGCAGTTCCAAAACCCGGCCTCTCTCACCGCCTGGCATCGTGAGCCTGCCGCGACACCGGCCTGGCTCGTAAAACATCTCCTTATGTACTTTATTACTTAAACTCTTTTATTTGCCTGCAGGAGCCCTTTAACAAAATCACATTGAATTGACTTTCTCACACCAAATCAAATCTCCCTGGTCCCAGTTCAGTTGTCTTTGTCAATATGTATTTTATAAATGGAGTGAATTAACAGATGCCGCAGGAACAGAAGTACTAGGGTAGCGTTTATGTTTTTTAGTGCTCTCTCTGGGCAGATGAGTTGTGTGGGAGTGTTATACAGGTATCTTGGGATGAAAGTCATTCCCACGGATATGTATTCTTAACCACTTTCTCCAAGTATATTTTAAATCTCTTTATTACACATTTTTCCCCTTAGTGTTTTGCGTATATGGTTTTTATCATGTACGCTGTTAATCTTGGCTTGGACTTGATGTATCACTTAATATTAAAAGACAAAATTAAAACCTTCTCTATCATTCAGAGAGGATGGAGATTTTCTGTTAACCATGACAAAGATCATTCCCTGCCTTTAGAATACATATATATGTTATAAATCAGGTCCACATAGTCTTTGATAGGAAACTCTCCTGAAATTGTTTCATAGCAGAATTCTGGGTTTGCATGCCCTAGATTATGCATTGAGAAAAATTAATGAGGACCTCCAGAAAAATGCACATTTTTTTCCTAAGATGGAATTTTCAAGTTGTTTTTATTTTTTATTTTTTTAAGGAGGGGCGGGATAGCTACAGGAGTCCATGATACAAGAGCTGACTGGAAGAGATTGCTCCCAAAATGTCTCCATACAACCCTGATGGTCTTTTGGAAAATATAGTATATACATGTTCTAAAATGTATGGCGGTGGTTTGGGGAGCAGTCTTGACTGTCTTCCTCAGTTTTGTGATGGTGGCCATAGTGCCATCTGCTGGTTATCACAAGCAAGACTTTTTTTTTAAGTGATCTGTCTCTAATTTTCTAAGTTTGTTCGAAGGGCTAATTGTAATCCGTTTCTTCTCTCTTCTATGCCTGAAATACAGAACCCTTTGTCCCAAAGTGTGAAGGTCCCTAGTCAGAGCCAGAGTTCAATATGAGTTTTCTTACCCAGGACTGATTTTTACTACATTTCTGTTTGTATCTCAAAAGTAAGGTGTTTATTTGTTAGTCTTCTCTGGAAAATGTATAGCACATTTTATAGACTTACACCACTTACAAATTATTAGGCAGATGTGTTGATAAATATTTCCTCATTAGTCCTGGGCATTGAATAAATGCTGGTGCCATACTTGATAATAAGATTTCAAGCCTCTTCTAATTCATTTCTCCACTGTCTGCAATAGAAGTCATCCACTGACTGTATACACGATGTGAACGATTGTGTACGCAAGCGGATCTGAAATATAAACCTCTGCTCATGTGCACCTTGATGATATCTGTGTCTCTTTCAAAGACACTCTCCACATTCATACAAATGTAATGAAGAGCCTTTGGAAGAACAGACCCAGCCATCAATAATACATGACTTATTTTGTTTTTCTTTGGGCATATTTAAGATTGTGACTTCTGTGTGTCAAAGTTCAAAAGTCAAGTGCTGTGTGTGATAAATTAGGCAGGGGTCAAAGGTTGTTGCCATGCCTTTCGGAAGCTGGTCTGTCTCTGGATTTGCAGCTCATTCATGCTGAAGTGATGCACCATGGGTATTACTACCAAGCTCCGCTTTGCAACATCTGCTCTCCCTAAGTGAGTTAGTGCACGTCAGACATCTTTATGTCAGAATATCACAGTGATGGATGCAGACTTCAGAAAATGCTGCATAAAAATCTGGTGTGCCGTTCTGGCCATTAAGTGAAATTACTATTTAAATTAATGGCACTGTCATGGTTTATCTGTGCAAAGAATGAACGCTGATTAGAGTATTAAGTAATTAGCAATTTATCACACTGGAACAAGGTTGATAATAATTAAAGAAGTAATGGTTTACCAAGGAAACTAGAAAGGGAGTCACTTCTTGTTATGTGAGTGAAATCTTGCCTGAAATTTTTCAATTCAGAAAAGCCAAGATGAAGCCCTTTGTCAAAGAAAGCATCCTTTTTTTTTCTCCCCTCATATAAAAACAGTTCATTATCAAAATTTTAGTTGACCTGTCAAAAGTCCCTCAGAGCGATCCGATGACTGATTAGGGTTTCAAATTAGGTCAATGTCTGCATTCTGATTTCATACTTAAAGCATGGTGAAGCCATGCAGTAATTTGAGAGTGGAGGGGGAGATTATACTCTCCTCCCTAAAAGGCCAGGTTTCAGATTCTGATTGCTTTTTAAAATGGAAACACGAATAGTTTTAAGAAAATTACAAGAGGAAGAAAGTGGCAGTTGAGAAACCAAGGTTGTATTTAAATATATGATCTGAAGGCAGCAGAAAAATAATGTCCAAACAATCCCAAACTTAAGTCCATGGCGTTCACTTTTGTTTTTGTGTGAATGAGAGCACACCTTTATAAGTAGACACTGGCATTTTGCATGAATATACCTGTCTTTAGCCTCATAATTAAGACTTAGTCTACAATGAGAACCCTGCTGTGCATATCTTATTATAGAGAACATGCCCTGGGAATGAAAATAAAAATTATTAATATCATAGTTTACTTTCAATTACTTTGAAGACTTGTCACATTTAGGTTAGCATGATACATCAAAACTGTGTAATGACTAGTATCTATTATTAGTCATATATACAATTTTTAAATATTGAGAAATCTTTTTGAATTATAAACAGTAGTGTGAAGGTTCTTCGGAGCCCTGACTGAGTAGTGTCTTTCTTTAAGAGATCCGTCACACTGAGATCTTCTGAATGACTTTTTTTTTTGAAGCTTTGAAAATTCTTTGGTCTGTTATTAGGAGTGCTGTTCCTAATATGGATGTTTGTACAGGACCAGATTAAACAATTCAGGACCCCGGAACACTTGAAATTTGAAGTTCTTTGCATTATCAGTCAGGACTAATAATAAACAAACAGAACTCTAATTAAAATGAATCATTCATCGGGTTGTACTGCTTTACGGCCAGATGCAAATTCTAATAAGCCAACATGGCGACATGCCATCTAGACACCTTGATTTCTAGCATAATCTGACTCCAGAGAATTATTTATTTAACTAGTGCTTTTATGTCTAAATTTATGCTAGGTTTCTTCTATGGCAATAAATGATGGGCATTTGGTCAGTGGGAGAAAAGTCTGTTGACCCTTCAGGTGTATCAGTCTCTTCAGATGTGAGAAGCAGAGATCCTCCCTTGCATCACTGTCCCCAACCTTACAACCATGTCATCTGATAGATCCAGAGCTGCATGAGGCTCAGAAATAGTGGCTGGCTGCCATGCTCATTTTTCTGGGTGTGCATGTGTGGTTTGTGGTGTACTTTACTTAGCTTATTAGAATTTTGTACAGTGGGTTCTGATCATGGTCACCCACCTCCCCGACTTCTTCCAGATCTCCCCTAACCAACCAATTATTTTGTATCCTTTTTTTACCTTTTTTAAACCCATCAAGGCCAATTTGTTTTTCTTAAATATATTCTTAAATGTCTGGCTTTCCACTAGAGAATGGTCATCTTACCAGGGACCACACTCTTTGAAAAAAGTGACTCTCCCTTCGCCAGCAGCTAACAATTGCCTTTAGCTCCCCAGTAGTGGAGAGACTTCCAGCCAATTCCCCACTCAGTGCTGGCATTTGGGATGACTTTGGCTTGCACCGAGATTGTGTATGATGTCCTAACCAGTAACCACTGTGATTGACTGTCCAGCGGTGTTTAGAAGGCAGTGTTTCCTTGGAGTCATCCACAGCCTCCTCCACTCCTTCTAACCATCATTCCACAGTGGTCCCTGAACCTTGTGAGGAGGGTGTGTGGTGCACATTCCATTTAGGACTGAGCACCCCATAGCCTCTGCACCTCTGCATCTTGGCCAGTTGTGGTCACTGTTGTGGTCACTGTGTTACTCATTATCTCCCCTTCTGATGTGAATTATTAGAGATGTAGCTGTTGAAGACTCTTGGCTAGATGTTTCTGTTGTTGTTATCATCTTAGGCACTGCAGAATCCCAAGATGGCCTTACACTCAACATATCACTGAAAATAACTTGGTTCTTATTTTCTGCCTCCACCTCCCTAATGTCGGCATCATGGGAGTGTGTTGCCATCTGGTTTATGCAGTACTGACTAGAGACCAAGCATAGGCAAGCGCTCTACAAACTGAGCAGTACCTGTAGCATGAATCTTCAAAGTTCTTATTAATAAAATCAAACCTCAGCCAGGTATTGGGGTGAACACGGGAAGGTCAGAGACACAGAATAAGCCACAGCTATCTCACCTTGCCAGATCCTCAGCTGGTCTTGCTTCCTCAGACTGGAAGCCTCTATGTCCTCATATCCAAATGACTCTCAGCTGAACTGCTGCTAGAAGCCTGAATGCTTAACCAGCCCAAATGCTTCTCCAGAGCAAATGCCTCTCCAGGCCAAATGCCTCTAGTTTCTGGTCCTCACGCCTTATATACCTTTCTGCTTTCTACCACCACTCCCTGGGATTAAAGGCTGGCTTTCTGGGATTAAAGGCGTGGGTCACCATGCTTGGGTGTATCCTTGAACACATGAATTTCTGCCTCTGGAATGCCAGGATTAAAGGCGTATGCTACCACTGCCTAACCTCTATGTTTAATATTGTGGCTGTTCTGTCTCTGACCCCAGATAAGTTTATTAAGGTACACAATATTTTGGAGAACACAATACCACCACATTTCCTCTCTTTTTGTCTAAAATTAAAAAAGCTTATAGCTAATACAAGAAAAACTATCCAATAAGTATATACAAAATATATAGTCAAGATAACGTTAACGATGTCTAGTCCATTAACATTTGACAGATTCAGACAAAAAACTCCATTATATATTTTAACAATGTCCAGTCTAGTAACATTTGATAAACTCAGACAAAAATTTTTCATTACTTATCCTATTTAAAACAAGTAGTTCCTTTTTAAAAGTAGATTCCATAATCTCCCTTTTTATCTTATCATATCCATATTCTCTCTTTTTTCTTTTCATAATACATTCAGTAGTCTACCTTTTGTCATTTTTATATCTTCCCCCTTTTCTTCAGTGTAGATTCAGTGATCTACCTATTTATCCTATTATTTCTTTATCTTTTTTCTCAGAGTAGATTCGATGATCTATCTCATATTTATATTCACTTTTTCTTTTTGCTTTCTAGGGGTGAAGATATCTTTAGGGAATCTTGCAAAGAAAACATTTAGGTTAATTGTCAAGTCCTGTATCATTGTCCAGTCTCTGTATAATAGGAAATTTCGGGGCTTGTCACAAGTCCTTGCTCGAGTGGTGTCAGGCTGGATCATCTCAGCTAGTCATCTCAAAAGTCACAAACAGTTGGTGGAAAGTCCAAAGTGGATCTTTCCTTGGCATTAATCAGCTTAATGGTTTTACCATAGTCCTTGTGGAATTATCATTGTGGAGTCCTGTCATCTTTTTGAAGATTTCAAAGTCGCTGTTAGGCGTGGTCATGGTTCCTGCAGACTTTTGTTTTTTTGTGTGCCTCCTCTGTGGTTTGGAGTAATCACAGTCTGATAAATGTCTGTCTCTCGGAACCATGAACGTTCTTTCCTAGAAGAGAAAATCTTCACAGCAGTTTCTCCCCACCATTTGTCTTGCCAAACTTTTCCAAACTGACCTTTGCCGATGCTTTCTTGTAACACGATGGTCCTGGCAATTCTTCTCAAAACAAACAGTGGTAAACTCTTTGTCCCAGGTAGCAGCATCACCGCAGTCACCAACATGATGAAAAGTAGCCAGCAACGTGGAGCAGCAGCTTTTGCCTCCATGGTCCCACCACTGTTTGTGGTTCAGCCCTGGCCAAAGCTTCTCCTAGGTTGGCCTCAAACTCGGGATCCTCCAGCCTCTGCCTTCTTCAGTAAATCCTACCGGCGTGCGCCACCACTACCGGCCGAGTGTAGCTCGGGTCTTTTCAAGAATCCGTACCACTAACGTTGGGCGCCAGATGTAGCATGAATCTTCAAAGTTCTTATTAATAAAATCAAACCTGAGTCGGGTATTGGGGTGAACACTGGAAGGTCAGAGAGACAGAATAAGCCACAGCTATCTCACCTTGCCCGATCCTCAGCTGGTCTTGCTTCCTCAGACTGGAAGCCTCTATGTCCTCATATCCAAATGACTCTCAGCTGAACTGCTGCTAGAAGCCTGAATGCTTAACCAGGCCACATGCTTCTCCAGGCCAAATGCTTCTCCAGGCCAAATGCCTCTCCAGGGTAAATCCCGGCTTGGTTGTACATACCCAGTCTAATTCTGGGAGAACGGATGACTATGGCTGTTTCAGACTTCATGAGACGCAAATACCACACCCCAGACGAAGACAGGCAGGGGTGTACACAGCTATTACCCAGGACTGCTCATCTGGATGTCACTACATTTCCACTCTGCCTGGCTCTTATCCCAGAGTGCCTGGGTGACCTAGCCTCCCTGGTGAATTTCTAGAGCTTTCTCTCTAGGATCTTTTAATCTAGCTAACCTACTTGTGCAACATGATGTTATCATCACAAAAGGGGCAGGCAGTTTTGACAGAAACCCAATCTTTTTTTTTTTTTTTTTTTTTTAATGGAGTGCGGGCAGAGTCTGGCCCAGCTGAATGATTTCCGAATGGTTCCTCTTGTGTGTTCTTTTCCTAATGAGTGCCTGGCGCTCTTGGTAAGAAGGACCCTCATCACACATCTAAATCACCTTGGTGGGGAAACGCTACCTTTACTAGGACTCCTTCACTGAAACTGCCCGAGTCTGACGTTTTTATACCAAGCTTTATGGCTGCCTCAGTTTTCTTCCCTTTTTTTATTTGATATTCATATATAACATTTTATTGTTGCAGGAATGCTGTGTTGTGGGCAGGATTATGTGAATATGTCAGATACCATATGCTGCTCCGCTTCCAGTGGCGAGTCTAAAGCACACGTTAAAAAGAACGACCCAGTGCCAGTAAAATGCTGCGACACTGAACTTCTTCCAGAGAGCCAGAGATGCTGTAATGGAGTTGGATATAATCCTTTGAAATATGTTTGTTCTGACGAGATTTCAACTGGAATGGGGATGAAGGTAATTGATAGAAAGCCTCTTGGAGGTGCTGCTTTGACGGTGGAAAGAGAAATACATTGTTCATAACTATTTTTCTAAAATAGGAATATAAAATCTCACGTGTGCATTATTCATTTTTGCATTCTATCCATATTAATACCGAATGAGTTTGTCATGATTGATGCTAGTGCAATGAATTCTAAAGGAATTCCTAATGATTAGCTGTTCTCGGGGAAGCTTTACCCAGCTTTTCAGATGAGTGGATGACAGGAAGTGTGTGCCCCCAGACCGAGCACCATCCTCTCTGGCCCCTGCACAGCACAGCCCGGGGTGCTGTAGCTGCCCACTGTGATGACTCGCCTCAAATGTCGACCTCATGTGATTTAGAATAACCCGGAATCACACCTCTGGGTGTGTCTGTGAGGCTGTTTTCCGGAGGAAATGACTGAGGTGGAGCACTGACCCCAGGCGGTGCTGTGCTATGTGATAGGCAGAGAAAGTGAGCTGAGTGCCAGCCTTCGCCTCTCTGTTTCCTCCCTCAATATGTGTTATTATTATCTTACTTCATGAAAATGAGCCTCTGCGTGGACCTGCTGTGGTCCACAGTCAGTCTGCTTGTCTTGTGGCATCGGAGGTGAAGCTCACAGCCTTGTACATGCCAGACAAGCACCCAATCTATCAGTGAGCTGCATCCCAACCTTAAAATGATGTGTGGGATGTCATTTTAGCCTGGAGTTCCCCACCTTCCCTTCTGGGGGTGCAGCTTTATTATTCATTTGAGGGTACTGCTGCTCTTGCCTTAGTTCTCACCTCTTAGTTGGTCCTGATTTTCTTAAATCTATCTTTCATTATTTCCCTTCTAGCTGTTCCTTGTCCACTGATTAGTTCGTCATTTTTCACCTCACTGAGGTATTGCTGTAGATTTATCTTTTAACTTTTCTATTGGTTAAAAAAAGAAATAGAACCATTTTATCTTAGGTTTTTTTGGTTTGGGGAGGGGATAGCTATGTTTATGAGTCTGAGGGTATAGGTTTGCTTATTTTTGAATGGTATTATTTGCTTATTTAGCACAGATTTGACTCTTCTTTGTTTATTTTGTTTGCCCTGAACCTGTTAACCTCTCACGGTAAGGGCTTGCTGTGCATGGTCATGGTCTGTCTATCAATGGGAAGCATGGCAGGGTAGTCACCTGTTGGTCCAGGAGTCACGTGGTCAAGAGTCCTAACAAGTACCCCAGTACTTTACCCCAGGTCAGCAGTAGGGTTTGCCTAGCTTCCGGCTGTGTAGGAACAGTAAGAACTCATAGGGTGCTCCTAGTGTGCACCTTGCAGGTTTACTTTTCCCTTTCCCCGTTTAAATCTGGGTCCTGACTGTCCTCCCAGTGTGGCCCCTGTGTCCCTCTCAGTCGCACGAGCTCTTGTTCACCTTGTCTCATTCAGGCATGCACTGCCAACGGCAGCCAGGAACAGCACACCACAGCTGACATCCTGTCTCAGGACCCATCCCATGTTTTTT
>CABHPQ010113195.1:0-10579 GCA_902168405.1 Peromyscus aztecus
CCTATGTGCTGGGGTAGGCTGGCTGGGCTCAGGGATAGTATCACCTTCCCAGCCCTACACCCTGTGGCAGGGTGGCTGGGACTTGGCTAGAGGTCCCCTGGATTCCAGTCTTCCCAGTTTTCAGGCACAAATGACAGCTCTGTGAATCTAATGTATTTGGGGGTGGGAGAATCTGAACCCTAAGTTCTAGATGGAGGATGACTCCCAGGAGACAGAGAAGTGCCACAAGCCACACCCAGGTGAGAGCAGCTAGGAAGCAAGAGTCTCCAGTATCAAACAGACACAGTGTGAGATAGATTCTAGGAGCCCTTGGACAGCCCAGGTTCAAACCCTGGCTCTGCCACTCAGTCCCGGTGGCTCCTGGGATGTAGTAGCAATATGCTATGGAACAAACCTTTTCTAACTATGAATATGCATCACTCTCATTGGTTAATAAAAAGCTGACAGGCAGCCAAACTGAGGATGATGTGAAGAAGGAAGGTGGAATCAGCAAAGACACTAGCCAGCTACTGCCGGACAAGCAGGACATGTAAAAATGAGGTAACAAGCCATGAGCATAACAGAAATATGGGTTAATTTAAGGGTAAAAGTTAGTTAGTAATAAGCCTGAGCTACTGGCCAAGTTTTTTTTTTCCCCCAGAGCTGAGGACCAAACTCAGGGCCTTGCACTTGCTAGGCAAGCGCTCTACCACTGAGCTAAATCCCCAACCCCTGGCCAAGCTTTTATAATTAATACAAGCCTCTGTGTGGTAATTTGGGACATGGCTGCTGGGTATTTGGGAGTTACTAGCAGACAGAAACTCCCCTCTGTTTGCAGCAATAGTTGCCTTAGGTAGTTAGGGGTCATGGCTCATTCCTGAGAAGGCAGTGGGAGAGCGCCTCGGACACAGTGAATCTTTGGGGAATATGGCCGCTAGGGTGTGGGACACTGTCTGGAAGATGACTAAAAGGATCTCAATATAAAAGGATACAACTTTGGTCTCTGTCAGAATGATTGTGGAAGCATAGTGGGTCCTGGGGTGGAGGGGGGAAGTGGACAGGCGCTGCTTAATGGAGACAGGGCTGTCTTTTGAGCTGAAGAGAACCAGGTGGAGGCAGTAGCTGCATACTAATGCACAGCATACTAAATGCCTGTGGTACACTTTAAATGTCTGTTTTTATGTGATGTGATGTGATGTGATATGTATTTTGCCTTAACTTTTTAAAATGCCTTCTGGGGAGTGAGTTGGCCTTGAGTAGGTGGAAAAAGCCTTCATTAGACATTTTACTTCTGACAATTTTGTTCATTTCTGTCCAGCTTGTTTTTTTTTTAAATAACGAATGCATATATGGATCACTTTTATAATTAAAACAAATTACATGCTGTTTTCAAAAGGGAATAGCATTTGAGAAAATGTGTGGGGGTGACAGGAGCAGGGGAGGTGCTCTGACTCATTCTATCAACTGTCATCTGGTCATCTCTGTCTGTTCAGCCATCATCTCATCTATTCATGCTCCCATCCACCCACCCACCCATCCACCCATCCACCCATCCACCCATCCACCCACCCACCCACCCATCCACCCATCCACCCACCCACCCACCCATCCACCCACCCATCCACCCATCTACCCACCCATCCACCCACCCATTCACTCAGCCATCCACTTACCCATCCACCATCTACTGTTCACTCTCTCTTCCTATGTACTGGGAACATCACATGGAGAGGAGATATTAAAGCTTCCATTTCAAAGAAACAAAAATGAGTCCCAGAAACCTAGGGCCATTTGTCCACCCCAAAGCCTGACTCCAGAGCATCTGCTGATGAACCATGGTGCATCCTGAGCTCCTCACAGCTATACCTGCCTTACTGGAGTGGACAGAGCTGACTTACCCCAGCGCTCTCCCGCTGCAGGATCCTGGCAGCCTCTGCCTGGCTTAGCCCTAGCTGCAGCCACACAGGGCAGGTCTTCACTAGCTTCTCCAGGACACTGATACCCCGGCGTGGGATGCAGTTCTTTGGGGTGGTTGGCAAACCAAGCCTCATGCCATCTTTCTCCTCGTCTTCTTCTCCCTCTCCTTTGCCAGCATCTGAAACAGGACTGAGACAGGACATAGGATCAAATGGTCAGTGCATCCTTCGGAGGGCCGTGGGAGGATGGACAACAAGTAGGGATTGAAATGACCCCATTTGCTCATTTAACATCTATGTGGCCAGGGCCCTTTTGGGGAATGATATCAACAGACAAGTCTTCACCTAAGGCATGTATCATTATAGCAAGTAAGACACACACAGAAACAGCCGGCTAAGGCGCAAGAAGGGACTAATAATAATAGGAGTAGAGTGGACACACTGGCTAGTTTCACCCAGGTGGACTCAAGGAAGCATGGCAGCATCTGAGTAGATCCCCAAAAAAGGGCTTTGAAACCTTTTAATTGAAGAACAACTGGCAGGCTATGAGATGTACACATGGCTTGTATACAGCTAGCACCATTTTGACGTGTCCACGCCCATGTAGTTACCACCATGAATGACAGAGACCTGTACCATCCAATGTGACTTGCCACACATTGGTCACTGGGTTAAGAGGGACTGGTCCATACTGAAAATATAGGCTGAGAGCATTCTAGGCCCAGGTGACCACAGTGTGCAAAATGGTGAGAGAGAGAGAGAGAGAGAGAGAGAGAGAGAGAGAGAGAGAGAGAGAGAGAGAGAGAGAGAAGTCCCACAAACCATCCATGCATTTGCATTTCAGATGGAAAGGAGGTAGTGGGTGGGGTAGACTGGACAGCAGAACTGCAGAGGAAGGGCTGGGGGGGAGGGCCTGGAAGGCCAAGGAGGACCCCGTACACAGTTACTTTAGATTGAAAATTGCAGGTGTCCGGGGGAGAGAAGTTCAGGAGGAACTTCAGGGATGGGGGCAGGTGACAGGGGTGAATTTGGAAGGTGAAGTTAGAAGAGGCAGGGGACCCCAGGAGTTCTGTAGTCACTGGGAGCCTTGGCTTTGAGTATTCAAGCAGCTCCCTCAGAGCCTCAGTGCTGAGGGGAGGAGCCTCTGAACCCTGTTCCCTGGACCGGACCTTGGGCTTCCTAAGCCTGGGATCTTTGCAGACCTACCGAGGTGGCTCCACTCACTCTCCCCAATGTTCCTCTCTGCATCATGAGTTGTAGGCTGCTGCTCTCAGGTGACCAAGTGGAAACTGTTCCAGACTCTAGCTTGAGTCACGTGGTCCTAATACTGTGCATCCCTGCTCCAAAAGCTTCTGTGGCTCCCACTTCCTAAAGAATTTAGGCCCGTGCCCTGTTATTCAAGGCATTCTCATCCTGAAAGGACCCCCTGAAAGGCAGCTGTCCATCACCCCCCATAGAACCTACATATCTTTCTCCAGTCTCCTGCTTGAACTGCCTGTCTGCCTATGGTTCCCATGGGGCTCTTGACTCACTGCAGCTGATACGCAGAGATATGAGACAAGATGTCAAAAACAACTACTGTATTAAAAAAAAAAATTGTTGAATTAGAGTTGAAACTTCTACCCAGGTCTGAGGTGACTGGAGGTAAAGTATTTGCCAGGCAAGCATGAGATCTGAGTTTGATACCCAGAATCCACATAAAAAGCTGGGCATGGTGGCACACACTTGCAATCCCAGTACTGAGGAGGTAGAGACAGGTGGATGTCTGGGGCTTGCTCACCTGGCACCTTGGCAAGTTCTAGGCCAGTGAGAGATCTAGTGTCTTAGGGTTACTTTTGCTGTGATGAGACAACATGACCACAGCAACTCTTATGAAGGAAAGCATTTAATTGGGGCTGGCTTATAGTTTCAGAGGCTCAGTCCACTGTCACCATGGCAGGGAGCATGGCAGCATGCAGGCAGATATGGTGCTGGAGAAGTAGCTGAGCATCTTACATGTGAATCCACAGGCAGCAGGAAGAGAGGGGCACTGGGCCTGACTTGGGCTTTTGAAACCTCAAAGCCCACCCCCAGTGACATTTCCTCCAACTTCCAACAAGGCCACACCCACTCCAACAAGACCACACCTCCTGATTCTTTTCAAGTAGTGCCACTCCATAATGACTAAGCATGACAAATACACGAGCCCATGGGAGCCATTCTTATTCAAACCACATCTTGTCTCCAAAAACAAGTTGGAAGGTGTCTGAAGAACACCCAAGTTTGTCCTCTACCCTCCACAGACATGTGCACCTACACATGTGCACGCAGACACATGCACACACCTCTGCCCATCGATCTGGAGGGAAATATTTGTAAAACACATACTTCATGAATGACAGGCAAGTCAATTAAAAAAGGGGAGTCAAAAGATCTGAACAGATTCTCTACAGACAACATACATGGGCCAATAAGCAGGTGAAAAGGTGCTAGAAACCCTTGGTTATTAGGGACATGGCAATTAAAACCATAAGGTGACACCATGGTGCAACCAGAAGATTGAAATAAAGACCACCCCCACCACTTTTGCTGAGGATGGCTCAGGTACCGGAAGGCTCTCAGATTTGCTTGTATAAATGTACATTGGCACAACC
Organism: Peromyscus aztecus; assembly: GCA_902168405.1. Taxonomy (NCBI): domain Eukaryota; kingdom Metazoa; phylum Chordata; class Mammalia; order Rodentia; family Cricetidae; genus Peromyscus; species Peromyscus aztecus. The sequence goes on from CABHPQ010113195.1 coordinate 4,529, forward strand.
ACTTTGGAAAGTGACAGGGCAAGTTGTCACAACCTGAACACACGGTCTCCATGGCAGGTCCCACTCCTCAGTGTGTTCCCCAAAGGAACGAAAGCCCACATCTGTAAAAAGATGGGTAAGGAAATGTTCACAGCAGCTTGACTTACAATAACTCCAAACTGGCCCAGGGACCCATCGACGGAAGGAGGATGAAGAGGCTGGGCTCCCCACACAAGGGAACAGCTAGCAATAAAGAGATCCACTGATGAATAGCCACATGGGTGAATCACGAATGCCCACATGACATCAAAGCCACGGGCAAAGAAAACAGATCCCACGAGTCAATGCGAAGTTCAAACGGTGCATACTTCCATCCGTGTGTTTGTTTACTTTGCTCACATCCATTTTATACTAAAGCAGTAGAGAGCGGTTGTCTATTGAACTCTGTAGTTAACAACCCATATGCTAACATATTCAGGGAGGGCTAGAACTTCCTCTGGAGTGCACAAAAACAAAGGGAACTTTCAGATAGATGAAGGCATGTAATAACACAAACAGGGAAAAACATTAAGGGTAAGTGGTAGATACGACTGTTCACTACAAAATCTGCTCTTCTGCATGGTTAACATTCAATTTTACTTCTTCAGGAAACTAAGATAAAATTCTTCACCTCCTGTGAAGCCCATTCAAATGAAGCCTGATTACTGTACCAGAAGCCTGGATCTGAATTCACGCTGTGTGGCTTTAGGCTCATTATCTTACCTCTCTGGGCTTCAGTTTAATTACCGTTAAAAAAAAAAAAAAAAGTCTTTGCCTGGCAGGATGACTGTGCCAATCTGATGCAGTCTGTTGAAGATTTAGCACAGTGTTTCCTGTAATTCAGCAGAGCTAGCTATTGTGTTCCTATCCTTTGACTCTCCAGCTGCCATTCTTCTCTTCCTGCTGCAGTCCCCTACTGTGAGCAGACTTCACATGAGGACTTCCGGCACATTTGACTGGAGTGAACGGTGCTCACACCTGTGTGCTGCTGTCTTGTGCCCGAGACTTCTGGCCCTGGTGGCAACCCATGAGTTCGAGTGTACAGGAAACATGCAGCCTGGCATGGACGCAAACACAGTTGCCAAGAGAATTTGAGTTTCTTGACCAAGTAAACCCCGGGGAGGACTCTTCTCATGCCCTAAGTGCAGCTGGTGGATGAAGAGGCAAGGCCAGGGTGGTCCACACAGCTGGCAGTGACAAGCACCATGGGTCAGCCCAACATGGGCTCCAAAGATGCTTTCCAGAAAGTCAGCTCCCTGAGGTCCCTCAGGGTCCATGCTGAGTGTGAACATGACAGAGGCTGGCTCAGAGCCCTTAGGGTGGTGGCTTTTTTTTCCCCCCTAGAGGACTCTGTAAGATGTCAAAGGCCACAGTCCTTGTCTCCTGGCAAGATACAGAAGTTGGAGAAACCAAGGCCTCAGGGAGGTGTGGACTTCATACTAGGTTGGAAGAGTGACAGGAACCAAGGGACAGAGCTGCACGGTATCTGTCATAACCAAGCTAGAGACAGATGACACAGGGAAACCTGAGTTCTCAACTGTCCACAGGGAACAGGCAGGAGGTGGGATCGCACATGCCGAGCCGTCCCACTCTGAGCTTTGCCTGTGGCTGTGACTCCTGCTGTCAGTGGTGGTGGCTGAACCCTCTTGGCACTGTGCCTGCCATCGGTTGGCACAGCAGAGACTCTGACACCCACGCCCTCCCTCCTGACAGCAGATGCTGAGGCCGCTGTGCCCTGAGATCTTTGACTGTAGATAAAGAAGCAAGCAGGCGTGACATGTGACAGTGACAGGGCCATCATGAATGGAGTTGACAGCATGAAGGAACTAGGCCAGGGGTTACAAAGGAGCTCTGCCACAAAGAGAAGCCCTCCAAGACAGATGTTCCTCCAGTGTGTGGCTCAAGCAATGGCTTTAGTGGCCTCATAGCCTTCCCCTCCCACAGCTGTCCAGGGACACTCTGCTGCCTCCGTGTGCCTGTGGTCAGTTGCCTAAGAAGTCCACAGTGTACCTCAGCACCCGGCTTCTCCGAGACGTTCTGAGCAGCTCTGGAAAGAAGGAGTGGGCTCTGTCACAGGCCTAATGAACTTAAGTGGGAAGAAGACAGAGCAGTGGGGTAGCAGCCTGGGTGCTGGCTGGTTACCACCCGCCTGGAGGAGAGCACAGAAGTTTCCTGGCCAAGAGCCAGGGGCTTTGGCTGCCTGGTGAGCTCCTGGAAGCTTTACTGGGAGAACTGAGACCTCTTGGGTAGACTTGGACAGAAAGTGGAGGGTTTGAGAGAGGGAAGGTCTAGGAAATAAGCCATGGCACCCCACCTATCATCATGACTTCTGGCAAGGCCTGGACACTCTGCACAGGACTCCGCAGAGAAACAAGGCAGGAAGAGCTTCACAGAGGTGATGTGAACTCTCTGTGCCCCTCACACCTGCTGCACAAGGCTGAGCTGAATGCCTCAAAGAGAGTCTAAATCTCAACCCCAGTGCCCATGTATGAGACTTGGAGAAAGGGTCTTTGCAGGTGGGATCAAGTTAAGGGTCCTAAGATGAGACGCTCTGGGGTCAGGCTCTGGAATCTGTCTCTAACCATTGCACTAGTTCCCAAAAAACCGGGTCAACGAGATGGCTCAGTGAGTAAAAAGGCTTGCTGCCAAGCCTGAAGATCTGTGTTTGATCCCCAGGACCCACATGGTGGAAGCAAAGAACTGACTCTTACAACTTGTCCTCTGACCTCCACACGTACCTCATAGTACACAAAGCCCCACATGCAATAAATAATTAAATGATCAATGCAATAAAAAGAGGTTGTTTTTTCTTTACAAGTTAAAAATCTTTAACTGCCGGGCGGTGGTGGCTCACGCCTTTAATCCCAGCACTCGGGAGGCAGAGGCAGGTGGATCTCTGTGAGTTCAAGGCCAGCCTGGACTACCAAGTGAGTTCCAGGAAAGGCGCAAAGCTACACAGAGAAACCGTGTCTCGGAAAACAAACAAACAAAAAAAAACCAAAAAAAAAAAAAACCAAAAAAAAACCTTTAACTTTAGAAAAAGGTGATTTTTTTAAAGTTCCACATTTGCATATCTTTATAGTAGCTGGCAAAGAAAATTCAATAATCTTTTTTTTTTTAAATCTTATTTGGGAACAGATACATACAGAGACATATGAATATGCACAAGGACTAATTTGCAGACGGCCGTGCAAGGCATCATTATAGACAGTTCTGAGACATGCAAAGGGGTGGCTCAAATCGTTATAATGATTACACATTGCTTCTCCGATGAAAATCATTTTAAACCAACGGCTTTTCTCATCTGCTCCATGGAGCTGGTGAAGTCTGGCCCATGGGAACAGTTCAGCTAGCTCTTGCTAGATAACAACGTTGGTGGTCACATGTGCTTCTCCCAGGAGTACCTACACTTTTCGGTCACTTGCCTGTTCATCCCTCCCAGATCCACCCATTCCTCATGCCCACTGTGCCTCACTTACTGTGAAACAAAACAAACAGCAGCTAAGGAGGACCATTTCTCAGGACCTAAAAGCTAGGCAAGCATGGCGGGGAGGGGACGTACCCTAGAGTGGAAGGTTGTGCCCCCTCACATGACAATCTGTCAGATCTGAGACGTGAGATGCTGTCACATTTCCCAGCACCTCCTTTGCTGGAGATGGTGACAAAGGCCACCACTGCTGCAGTATGTACCAATTAAAAAAATGGGAGAAAGCAGATTCCGGGGCGGGATGCTGGCTGTAGGTAACGTGCCTTTTGTGCAAGCAGGGGGACCTGAGTTCAGATCCCCAGCACACATACAAAAGACAAGTGTGAGAGCACGTGTCTGTAATCTAGTGCTGGAGGGAGGGGCAGACATGGGAGGATCCTTGGAGCTGGCTGGCCAGCCGTCTAGCCAAAATGGCAAGCTCTAGGTTTGGTGACAGATCAGTCTCAAAAAATAAGGTAGTGAATGATGGACAAAGACATCCAGCATCAACCTCTGGTTGCCATATTAGAATGCATGGATGCACACATGAACAGATACACATCACCTGCTCACATGTACCACACCTACACACACCATGTGTATCCCTCAAAAAGTGTCAATCTGTAAGATAAATCTATAACTCTATAAGATAAACTTCCAGCAATCTTCAGCTGTCACAAGGCAACTGACACCCTCCCCACTCCCCAATGCACAAAGACTGTGTACCTGGTGCTCATTTCCCATTTCATCCCTGGGGCAGAGGTGAAAGGGACGTATGTCCTCAGCTCTGAGAATAAGTCACTGAGATCTGTAAGGCAAAACCAAACCAAACAACAACAACAACAACAAAAACAAAAACAAGGCCTGAAACTTCATGTTCTACTGAGTCAGGGAAAAAGAAGAGGGGAAGAGGAGGGAGACAGAGTGTTCACATCGATGAGAGAGGAACTGCCACAGGAATTCTTTGTTCTGTTCCTGCAGCTACCCCAGGAGTCTGGGATGAAGCCCAAAGAGAAAGTCCTAAAATCAAACAAACGAAAACACCAGACTATGGAGAGCAATAAGCAAACTACTGAGTCCAAAAGCATTCATGACAGCTGTATGTCTCCTCTGTGGCCACAGTTCACCAATGTGGGTGAGGGTGCTCCCCAGTAGGGAGGTGAGTGTGTTCTCTGGCAGCGGGGGTGGGAGGTGGGGGTGTGAGGGTGCTCCCCGGTGGAGGTGAGGGAACCTTTGACCAGAGTTCTAAGATTACTAAAAGAGAAGACTCAAGGCAGATGTGGTAACACAATGGATGTCACAAGCTGGATTGCAGCTACACAGGGCATCGCTGAGTTTTCTGTAGATTTCTCTGGACTTGGAATAGTTCTAACTTTTAAATTACGTTTATTTATTATGTGTGGCTGTGGAGCCCAGGTGCTACAACAGTATAGAGGTCAGAGGGTAACTTGTGAGAGGCTGGTTGGTTCTTTCCTTTCCCATGTGGGTCCTGATGGTCAAAGTCAGGGCTGTCAGGCTTGGCAGCAGAGTGTTTTACCTGCTGAGCCATCTCACCAGCCCTGTGCTCCAACATTTGTTTGAAATAACAAAAAAGCCCATGTGCTTGCACCCCCCTTCTCTGAGGTGCTGGGCAAAGTAGTCTGAGGAACCCAAGCCTTTTCCTTCTGCCGGCATAAGCCCTTCACCCCATCTGATGGGAGGGACAGAGCCTCACTACCTTCCCGGGCAGCTCGATCTCAGCAGCAATTCTTGGTTTCCATGCAGAAGACATCTGTGCGTTGCCTTCTCAGAGCTTCAGAGTCAGGTCAGAAGCCTGCACATCCATGTTAGGAAGGAACTGGAGAGCTCACCCTGGGGGGCGGTCTACGGCCACTCAGAGACTTGGGGTCTGGGCATTTTTAGGGAGCAGCTTGGGCAGCCGTCCCTAGGACATCATAGCGGAAGCCCATGAAGGCCATTGGGAACTGTTCCACTCTCCTGTGGCAGCTATAGGACTTTGGGCAAAGAGCAGCAGCTGACACTGAAGGTCATCAGACCCGAAAGCCTGGGCTTAGGATGTTCACAGTAGCATAAGGCAGGTTACAGTCTCAGGGAAAGGATAGAGCCTCATTCTGGGGCCACTGCATCCTGTGAGCAGTCTTTGGTAAAACAGGGAGAACATGCCACCGACCTTAGTGGTGAGGTTAGGACTAAAGGAGACAGCAGAGCCAAGAGTTCAGTCCATCACTGACAGAGCAAATAGCTACTGTTATTGAGATGAGGCCCTCCAACCAGTGTCAGGAGGGAGTCGAGACTTAGTGACAATAGGGAGGGTTGGGGAGTAAGTCCCACTAGGACAGAGGGGCGCAGGATGAGGGCTGGGGAGACAGCTCAGTTGATAAAGTGCTTGCTGTAAACACAAGGATTGAGCTGGCTGTGGCAATGTGCGCCTGTAATCGCAGTGCTGAGGATCAGGGCTGGTTGGCCAGCCAGTCTAGCCAACTGGTGAGCTCTAGATTCATCGAGAGACTCTTGCTTTTTCTGCACTTTGCAGAGCTGTGGTGACAACCTCTTGCCCCTATATAGCA
>CABHPQ010113201.1:0-21156 GCA_902168405.1 Peromyscus aztecus
GCATCCCGGGCAGTGGCCAAAAGCCTCCCGTGGGGTGCGGAGTCAGTGCGGGACTCGAACTGGTCACTTGTCCTGCAGGATGTCAGGACAAACCTTTCTCAGATGTTGGCAGAGGATGGTCCCGGCAGACAGCCGCTGGGGCCAAGGGGGAGGTCTAATCACAGGCAGGTTCGGGGAGTGCTCGCGGTCGTTGGTGGGCGAAGCTGTACCTGTGCAGCAGTGGTTGAAGAACGTAGGTAGGCGAGGGACTTGTAAACGGAAGCGTAGGGCTGAAACTCAGGACGAAACTGAAGGGAGCTTTTCCAGGACTTGAAATGGGGAGATGGTGGCCTGTTGGATCTACTTTTCCATGAACAGCCTTCACGCGGAAGGTTGACACAAGCCAGTTGAGCATGGTTTGGTCGGTGGCCCTCTCTCCAGGTCTTCCTACAGCTCCACCACCCATTTCTGTTGTGCTGACCTGTGGTGACTTTATACTTGCCTCTTTGCACTTTCGAAACAACGAAGTACCAAATATTTTGAGTCATTTGTTGCTGTTTTCTTAAATTTGGGTGACCCAGTGATTCACTAAGAAAGGGAATTTGGGGTATTTCCAACCAGTGAAAAATAGTATCGATTTACAAATAATGGTATCAAACCTGGGAGCATATTGGCACATGCTCTGTCATGATTGTTTAAAAATGTCCAGCTTGCTGGGTGGTGGTGGCGCACTCCTTTAATCCCAGCAGCGCTCAGGAGGCAGAGGCAGGCGGATCTCTGTGAGCTCGAGACCAGCCTGGCCTACAGAGTGAGTTCCAGGACTACCCAGAGAAACCTTGTTTTGGAAAAACAAACAAACAGAATGTCCAACTGAGAGGATGATGATTTAGATTCAGTTTATTTATTTTGCTTATTATTTTCTAAGATATTTTGTGTAATACTTAGCAAACCTACAAAGAGAAAATGATGTGAGGTGTTTTCCCTTTGTTGAAGATATAAATCAAATTTAACAGGATGGAAAAAACAGTTTTAATTCACCGAACTTACATTGAAATGTTCGCTCTGTTTAAAGGTTCTTCCAAATGATCCAGTGTTTCTTGAGCCTTATGAAGAAATGACACTTTGCAAATACTATGAGAAAAGATTATTGGAGTTCTGTTCGGTGTTTAAGCCAGCAATGCCACGCTCTGTTGTGGTAAGTCATGATAGTGAAGTATAATGCCTTTCAGCAGGCTTGTGAGAGCTGAACTCTTCTAAATTTCTAACTAAATTCTCTCTTCAATCTAGAAGACTCACCTTAGTTGTATTAGTTTATTTTTGTCACATTTTTTTCAAGGAGCAAAATTTTATTTATGTTGGAGTTATCCTTTAGGTTAGAATAGTCTTAACTGTAGATCTAAATAGGCCCCAAACTACATAACAGCAAAAAAAAAAAAAAAAAAAAAAAAAATCTAGTAGCTTATTTCTTCTCATAGTGTGGTCCAGTACGGGCCATCTCATCAGAAAGTGGCTCTTTAGTCATGACTGGAATCTCAGGCACCTGCCTCTTGTGACTCTAGCATCGCCTCACCTAGCAATCCTCTGCTGGGTGGACAAGAGGGAACTGTGGAGAAGGCATAGCCACTGTTTGAACTCTGGGCTCAGACGTGGTAGACATTCCGCTCATTCTGTCAACCACAACAGACGAAAGAGAAACGTGGCTTCTGCCTAGATGCTTATTCCCCCGTGTCAAAGCATGAATTCTGTGGATAGTTAGCTACTACAGGGATCTTCAGTGAGAGTTGTATAGGAATCAGCTGTAAGTTTTTTTAAAATATTGTTATAGTCATACATGTATCAATATGAGTGAGAAAAACTAATCTTTGAGATTTTTAAATAAAGGCCTTAAATCATAAGTTGCTATATTTTGTGAATAAGGGCATCTCCAATGTCATTTCATAGTCTGCTGTACAGTTTGTGACATCCTCAATTTTTGGAAAAAGAAAAATCATTTTTCTTCTCACATTCTTTACTAGAGAACAGTAGAATTGGGACTAAAGTATAAACAGGTACTTTTTCAATTCTGCTAAACTCAGTTCCTGTTTGAAATCATCCATTATGTTCCAGCTGCAACTCCAGCCATAAGATCTTTTGAAACTTCTATTTAGAAGTTGTTTAAGGTTTATCTTTGGTTTTATTAGTGTTTCCTTGGTGGTTCTGTTTGTTTGTTTTGTTTTCTTGAGATGGTCTACAAGTCACGTTGGCCTTGAGTTCCTTATGTTCCAGACGATGACCTTGAACTTGTGATTCTAATGCCTCAACATCTAATGCTGGGATTGTAGGCACTGCAAATCTGGTTTAGTACTGGGACTCAAACCCAAGGGAACATGCATCCCTGGCAGGAAGACTATCAACCCAGCAATATCCCAGGCTTAAATGTCTCAGGATTAGTTCATATTGTTCTTAGTGTTGTGTTTCCACTAGGGTGGAGAAGGAATAGGTAACTGGTATTAAAAAGCTGAACAGCAAAGAAAAAAGCTGGTATTAAGGCTATGTAAAGCACCTTTACCTTGCTTATTATTCTCATGGCTGGTTAGCTGTAAAGGTCAAGAATGAAAGGCTGTTTTTAAAGTTAATGATTTATGACCCAATAGAGAAGAACTGTCTAGGTGGAAGAACATTGAAAATATTAAATACACATGTGTTTATGGATCATTTTTAAGTTGCAGACTTATCTGAGAGATGAAACAGTCACAAACAGTATTAGATACAGTTGATTAGTTTCTATGATGAAATTTGGGTTTTGTCTTTTTCATTATAGGTGCTCTAGAATGAGGTGGTAGGATTAAATTATCTCTTTGGGTCAAGCAATTCTTGAATGAACTTTTATGGAATTTGTCTATACAGTAGATACAACTTTGTTGTTTAACATAAATTGACAACAAATTTTTAAGCATTTAAATGAAGGATTTTTCCTGTTATCAAATAATAAATGGTTATTTTACTGTTTTGTCAAGTGATATAACAGTTGAAACTACAGGTAGTTCTTAGTTGAGTATAGCCTCTGACCCTTGATAGTTGTCTGAATAAATCAGATAACTTGTGATACTTTTTCTTTTTCCATGGAGATAGCAATAGTTTACTAATGTGTTAGAAGGATTGGAATAGATACTTTAGAGCTTGACACAGTGAGGCTTATTTATTGAATGGGATGTATTCAGGTAATGTGAGGTGCTGCAGTTTGGCAACCATCATCATGGTACATCACAGATCTCGAGTTGACAGAGAAAAGGCTTTTTGCCCCAGTCGTTTTATTGTGTTAGCATTTTTCCAAGATTGGGTAACCTGTGATCACTGTTATTTTAATTCTTAAATTTTTCTGATTTTAAGTATTCATGTTGTTCTGAATTCTAACATAAATAAACCCTGTTAAATTCAGTGACTGCAGAAAGTATTACTCCATGTAGTCTGGAGACAAATAGCTGAAAAATGAAAGAGACTTTTTTGATTATGGTGTTTTTGTTGTACTTTATCACAGTTTATTTTGACTTATGCAAAATTCAAAAGTATTGGTATGGAGAACCTTTTCAAGGAAAACTATGCATGAATAAGTTATTTTTTTCAAAATGTAACATGTAACATGCAAGTAGATCCTGCTTTTATAGGTGTGTATTTTTTTTTCTTTTAATCTTAGGGTACAGCTTGTATGTATTTCAAGCGTTTTTATCTTAATAATTCAGTAATGGAATATCACCCCCGGATAATAATGTGAGTATAAATTTGTCTTTTCGTTTACATTGAAGATGTTTGTAATGTGTGGACATTTGTCCATGGGATGTATATGAGATAATTGACTTCTTAATTAAGAACAATTTAGACTTGAAATTTTTTCCCCTATTTGAGTATAAGATCTCCTTACTTGCCGTTATCTTCTATATTGATAATGGCATCTGAACTGCAATTTGTCTGCCATTCACAAAGTTTTTCTTAAACCTAGGTATTTTATCAATACTGCTGTCAGTGACATCTTTATTCTCCCAATTCCTCAGACTAACAATCATTTGTGGTAATTACTTTCTCTCTACTCCCATCAGTTTACAAATCCTGTAACTTCGTATTAATTTTGATTGAACAAAGGTGTATTTTGTTTTTTTCCTCTTTACTAAGCATTATGCATATTGTTAAAGATGAGGACAGAATTAATATAGGACACATCACAGAGTTTGCTGTCATTCTTGTTTCTGTTTCTGTTTTTACCATTCCATTCTCACCAGTCAGGCTTAGGCCAGTTATGACTTCAGCTTCTAAAAGCTATGAGCAGTAGCCTTCCTACTAGTTCCCCTCTCTGAACTTAATTTAGTACTCAGGTGAATTTCCTGCTTGTTCATAAGCTTGTAACTCTACTCAAGTAACTTGAGACTTCTACTGATGACCTTCTGCAATCTTAATTATCTTTGCCTGTCTTCTTTGGTCACAAGGTACATACATTTGTACTATTCTGTTTTTAATTTTATATTTCTTGATACACACTACTTTTATTCCTTAGTTATTTTTTTTCCAAGTTTCTAGCTGGACTATATGAAGCTACCAGTAAGTTAATGGTTGCTAAATGCTGTAGCAGCAGTAGGTGATGGCTCTACCTAAGTCTCCCAATGGACAAAAGTTTGAAGAGGAGCTCATTTTAATTTATATTTCGTTTTTTTAAAATTCATTGCAGTGTCTAGCATAGTCACGTGTAAATATTAAGCAATTTACAAAGTACTTTAAAGAAGACTTAGGTTTTTCTGCCCTCTGTTATTTCTTCATGTAGGCTCACTTGTGCATTTCTGGCCTGCAAAGTAGATGAATTCAATGTGTCTAGTCCTCAGTTTGTTGGAAATCTTCGAGAGAGTCCCCTTGGACAGGAGAAGGCACTGGAACAGATTTTGGAATATGAACTGCTACTTATACAGCAGCTTAATTTTCACCTTATTGTCCACAATCCTTATCGACCATTTGAAGGCTTTCTCATTGATATAAAGGTAAACTTCCTGATAGGAAATTAGTTAATAGATATACTCCTTTGTTATTGTTTGCTAAAAAGAATTGAAAACTCTATAACCAGTAATATCCAAAATGGTACAACATAGGTGCAACCTGAGAGTCTGTGCTGGCTCTCAAGGTAATAGTTTTCAAACTTTAATGTGTATTAGAGTCCCCCTGAGGAGTTTGTTATCTTAGATTGTTAGATAAGAATTTCCAGGTTTCTGGTTTAGTAGTAGATTGTGAGTTTATAGTAATGCTCTTAAAAAACTATGGTAACTCTTCTAATTGATATATATTGTCATAGATCTGGGCCTAGAGACTTACAGAACCTTATAAAGTTCTTAATATTAAACTAAAAGATAAATGGCTTCTGTTTTTAGTGTTTTATGAACTCAGGTCACAAATATAACCAAAATTATAAGTAAATGGCTGACACCTGTAGTCTTAGGTCCTCAGGAAGTTTAGGCTGGAGGATCACTTGAACCTGGTAATTTGAGACTAGCATAGCAACGTAGTGATACTGCATCACAAAACATGTAACACAAATATGTACATGTGTCTATTTTATGTATAGAACTTATATTTATGTATTTACATGTGCAACATTGATACATATGTAAATGTTGACATAGTCAAGTTAAGTTGTTGAATAGTCTGAGTAAAGTGGAAGAGAAGTCAAGAACTGGTTCATCTCAGTTAAGCAGCTATGGGTATTTGGTGTATGCTAAACATGTTTGAGGGTGCAGCCTAAAAATGAGACAGGACATGACAACTTTCAGGGACCTTACAGTTTAATGTTTTTTTGATAATTATTTATTAGTGTGCAAAATTTTATAGAAGGAAATGTACTCTATATGAAGATGGCAAATTGAAAGGCAAGGAAGACATAACTGAGAAAGCATCACTTGAAGTGAAATTCAAATCAAGAGTAGGAATTAGATGCACAAAGAACATCCCACCCAGAGACTTTCCTAGTTAAGAGCTCAGATACACAGCTGACTTAAGAAGTGAAGAGCTGAGGATAGAGGGGGAGAGTGTTGTGGTTTAAATGAAAAGCAGAAATTTAGACTATGTAAGTAGTGTTGAAGACTTTTGAACAAAGGATAAAGAAGTGAGTGAAAGTCGTGTTTAGAGAATCGGGTGTGATTGGGTTTGCAGTGTGAAGAAAGTGGTGTGTTGACCGCCTCACAGGTTAATGTGCATCTGTGTTAGTCAGGGTTCTCAACAGTAACAGAACCTCTCTCTAGAGAAAAAAAGGGGTTTATTAGAATGACCTACAGGCTGTGGTCCAGCTAATCCAACAATGGCTGCCTGTGAACAGAAGGTTCAAGAATTCCGTAGTTGTTCAGTCCATGAGGCTGGATGTCTCAGCTGATCCTCAGTATATGCCAGAATGCCAGCGAAGTAGGTTCTAATGCCAGTGAAGGAATGGACTTGTTAGCAAGACAAGGGCAAGCAGGGAAAAAGAGGGACTTCTTTATTCCCTGTCGTTATAGGCTTCCAGCAGGTGCGACACAGATTAGAGGTAGATTTTTCCACCTTAAAAGATCTGGATTAAAGATGTAGTCTTCCTACCTCAAAGATCTGGATTAGAAGGGGATCTTCCCACTTCAAATGATTATAATTAAGCAAAAATTCCTCACAGGTGTGCCCAGCCATTTTTGGGTTTCAGTTAATTCCAGATGTAGTCAAGTTGACAACCAAAATAGCCATCACAGCATCAGATGAGATTGAACATCTGTGTATGTCCTATATTATGAAGAGAGTGGACCAGAATGGGCAAAGGGATAATGGTGAGGACCGGTCATGAGGAACATTAAAAGGGTAGTTGAGCAATGAAGAAACTTGTAAGGGGACTCAAATTGATCCAGAGTTGTAGGATTTGTTGGGAAAACAGAAGGGAGTAGAGTACTCTTTTGTAAGAAAGCATAGCAACTTTCTAATTCTGCTCGGATCAGGCAAAGAAAAAGTAGATTAATAATATTTGCTGAATTTAGTGCCAGAAAGGTCATTTATGATTTTGTTGAAATTTGTCTTTGAAGTGTAGAAGACCAAAAAAAAAAAAAAAAGATTGGTGGTTTTGGAGAAATAAATTGAAAGAGAACAGGCTGTAGAGATGGCTCACCAGTTAATAGTGCTGGCTACTCTTCCAGACTTAACAGGGTTCAGTTCCCAGCACTCACATGGCAGCTCATAATTGCCTGTAATTCCAGTTCCAAGGGGTCCAGTGCCTTCTGTCCCTTTTGAGCACCAGGCATGCATGTAGTGTACAGACATACATGCATATATGCAGGCATACCCATACACATCCTATGCATAGAAGCAAATAAAATAAAATAAAATAATAAATAAATAAATAAAGGAAGGAGAACCCCAGAATTCAGAATTGTATCTGGCCAACTTGGGCTACATAGTAAGATCCTGTCCAGAAAGATGGGGGGAAAACAAGTGTGTTTCTTATAATTTTTCCTTAATGAGTGGATACATTCAGAGATAGTAGATGAATTTGACATTGTGTGAATTATGTCACCGTCTTCCATCTTTATATATTGTCCTTGGCTAAGTGTTACCATGCATAGAACTGTCATATGTTCTCATAACAGTGGCTCTGTTAGTCGATTATGGACCCACCTAAGGTTTTATAATCAAACTTTTTGTTAGTAAGTACAAGAAATATGCTCCAAAATAATAATTAAAAATGTGTAGTGCAGCAGTAACATAGTTGCTTATCATTTTTCAAAATTCTGCAGTGTACATACTTGTCTCTTAAGCTGAACCATAGGCTTGCTTGCACAAGTATCAGTACAAACATCCTTGTGATGGTTGTGAAATCACTAAATGATGGGAAATGTCCAGCTGCACTAGAACCTTGTAGAACGCATGTCTGTTATTTATTACTGGTAGAAAAATTGTTTTGTAACATAGAACTTATATAGTTTATGACTTAAGCAGTTTCTCTGAAGTGGAAAGAGATAAGATGGAGGAAGTGCAGAATGTAGAAGTGTTCAGTTTTGCAGGAGAGAGAGACACAAGTTTAAATACTGACCAAGGAGCTGGTAATGAGAAAGAGACTAAAGGGGAAACAGACCATACAGCATAGCTATGGATTCTCTATGAACAATATACAGCAGGCTACATGGGGTTTAAAATAGGTACAGTTGGCCTTAGAGAGAGGACAAGCTCTTGTGCTTACCCAAACAGAGGGAGTGTCTGGATGGAGAAGCTGTTGTATCTGGAGATTTGGTGGAGATAGTGCTTTTCCTTCTTAAGTGCAGAGATAATGTTCCACAGAATGATGGTTTGAGGCTTAGTAAAGACATAAAGGTAGAAAATATTGACTGTCATCACTGAAAAATGTAAGAACAAATTTTCTGGGAAAACATTATGTAAGTGGTAGACAGAGCTGAGAGACATACCAAGATGAATTTGAATTTATAGTAATATCTCAAGACCTCTTTTGTAGATTTTTCTGGCAGTGCCCAGAAATTGAAAGTATTGAAATTAGATTCAGATACTGTTGATATTGGGGCTGGAGAGATTGATCATCAGTTAAAAGTGCTTGCTGTCCTTCCAGAGGAACTGAGCTCGGTTCCTAGCACCCACCTCTGATGGTTCAAAATTGCATGTAACTCCAGCTGCAGGAGATCCGACACTCTTTTCTGTTTCTTTGGGTACTGTGCACATGACGTACACTAACACAGACACATATACATAAATAAAAATCTTAAAGTGATTGAAGACTTTGCTAAGTGGGATCAGGTAGAAGGATTCATAACCAAATGGTCTGAGATTTACAAGAACAGCTTGAAGAAATTAAGCAAAGTCCTGAGAAAGGGAGACATCTGCAGTCAGAATGGGATGGTTACATTTATTATTTCAGGGTCAGACATTTGGGGACAATGACTAGGCCTATATGTGGCTCTACATTTGAACCTGATACTTTGTTTCAGAATATTTATAGATTGTCTTACTGCTTCAGGACTTGACTAGGAGTATCTGAAGTCAGTCTGAGGGATTGAGACTTAAGTAATTGACAGGCAGTGTGAGGTCTTCTAGGTTTCATGGGCATAGTTTAAAAACATTTCTGTAGATTCAGAAGGCTGATTGGTTCATTCACTTCCATTTATTTTCCCCCACAATATACATGAGAACAAATCCCCTATAACAGTGATGTACAGCTGTAGCCAGAGGCTTTTCTCTGTCCTGCTCCCATCCCCCGGCCGCTTGTAATTATTCACTCACAGGCTTAATATTAATTACAAACTGTTTGGCCTATTGCTCAGGCTTATTACTAACTAGCTCTTCTAAATAAACCCATTTCTATTGATCTGTGTATTGCCATGTGGCCTGTGGTTTACTGATAATGCTCTGGCATCTTACCCCTCTGGCAGTTGCTGGTGTCTCTCCTGATTTCTCCCTGTATCTCTGCATGGATTCTCTGCTTGGCTCCATCCTGCCTTGCCATAGGCCAAAGCAGCTTCATTTATGAACTAATGGGAACAACACACATTCACAGCGTACAGAAAGACATCCCACATCATTTCTCCTTTTCTGTCTAATCAAAAAGGTTTTAACTTTAACATAGTAAAATTACATATAATAAAACAGGTATCAAGCAAGAATTACAGTTATAATATTTAGTCATTTGTATTTGACAAAATTAAAATACTCTATCCTATCTTTGTGAGTCTAAAGTTTCATATCTAAGTTATTTTATATCATAACTAAGGAGAGCTATAATTATAACTTTTCTAGTCTTCACCTCCATCAAAGACCCCAGAAGGATATAATATTACTTGAGTAAACAGGAAGTGCATTGTAAGCAACTTCCAAAACTCTAGAAATGACAGAGACATCTGGCTGCCTGGACAGTCACCCAAAGTTCTTCTGTAAAAACTGGGACATCCATCTTCAGCCTACAGGCCTAGAGTCTCTGGCAGATTTCTCAGTGAAGCAGGAAATTTGAAGGACTGTTGTGCCTATTTTGGCAAAAGTCATCAGTGGCTTTCTTCTGTGTCCCACAGAATGTCTGGCAGATTCTTTCATGAAGCAGGAACCCTGAAGGACCGTCCCACCTTGTTTTGGCAAGTTTAGCAGTCATTTTCCTTTGGGTCCTGTATGTTCAGTTTATACAGCATACTTTGAAGCAGTCCAGGCAAGAGCAGTTTCTTGCCCAAATGGCTAACTTTTGTTATAAAGAAAGCAAACTGCGTGTGGAGTGTCTTTGATGCCCTTCATCTTCTCTGATGTAATTGGTACTGCCAGGAGCAGACGTGTCTCACTGTCCAGAAAAGTCTAAGTTTTTTAGAACATTTTAAATGCCATATTCTATGTCTTTGAAGTGTTTGAAGATTATTTGCCTAATATAAAAATATCTTTGTATATCTAGAAAATGTAACATGGCTATAAGTTTGATTATTATAGATGACTATTAATTTATATTTAACTATACATTACATTTTTAAATGAGCTGCATAAACATAATACCTTAAATAAAAGTAGAAATACACATATAGTATAACAAAATTGACCTTATATTTGTATCAATAAACCAAAATCCATATCAGTGTAAAGTATTTTGAGATTAATAGTTGTTTTTTGGATTAAAGTTGATTCAGTAGTCTACCTCTTTTTTATTATCATAATAATTTAGCCTTTTCTCCATCATTTATATATCTTATCCCCCTTTTTCTTTAGAAAGAGACTATGACCATTAACCATTTATAACCAACCCCCTTTAAATGAAAACAAACATTCATAAACAGTATTTTGGGAATTTGAACATAGTTTTCTATACTACTTCCTGCTGATTGGGGGCACTGGTGATCTTATGGGGATCCTGAGAAAATTTAGAATTACGGTCAAGTCCTGACTTGGGTGTTTTGTGTGGTTGGTCCATCTCAGCCAGTAGCCTTGAAACTTTGTGGATGTTGGATCACCTTCTTGGGTCTCTGATGGAGTTGAAGACTTTATAGTTATAGTTTTCCTTGTTACCAGATTCAGAAAGAAATGCACTAAAGAGATACAAAGTATATATGGTAGAGAGACATTAAAAGATAGTTTTGGTAATGCAAGTTAGAATAGTAAGTAAATTAGGTACAACCTTTGGACTCACCAAATAGGATAGATAATGGAGTATTTTCTCTGAATTTGTCAAATGTTTATGGACTAGACATTGTTGATGTAATTATTGCCTGTATATATTATATATAATTATTGTACTTATTCTACATAGTTTTTCTTATATTAGTTATAACCTTTTTTAAATTTTAGACAAAAAGGGGGAAATAATGGTGATACTTTGTTTGTACTCTAAATAAAGCTTGCCTGAAGATCAGAGGGTAGATCTAGCCACTAGTTAACCATAGAGGTCAGGCAGTGGTGGCACACACCTGAAATCCCAGTACTTGGGAGGAGGAAACAAGAAGTGATATGGCTGGATAGAGAGAGGAAGTGATAAGGCAAGATGGAGACAGGAGCTCAGACCCTTTTCAGGCTGAGGAGTTGGGGAGGTAAGAGGTGGCTGTGGTTTGCTCCTTTGTCTCTCTGATCTTTCAGCATTTACCCTGATATCTGGCTCCAGGTTTTTAATTATTAAGACCAATTAGGATTCACGCTATATACAACAGCTCCTAATTTGACCTTAAAATTGCCTGGATTGCCTGGTTAGTCTTTACCTGAGAGTATATGTCCAATACATCTTGGGTCTGCCTTGACTCCAGTAGAAACTCTAGGAGCCTACCTTTCTAACGTTGAAAAAGACTAAACTGAGAATAATATTAAGTATTACTGTCCTAAAGCATGTGTTTCTGTTTTGTTCATATAAGCATATATTTCTAATTATGGTTCTGGTTCCAAAAAAGTTTGAAAGCCATATCAGCGAAATCAATGAAATGTTCAGAATTTGATGTCTATAATTTAGCTACGTTCTATTAATACATACCAAACAATCTAACATTGAAAGATTAGTTTTTGGAACATAGAAAAGGAGTTACTTTTTAAAAATTGTTCTTTATTAAGCCTCTACTAGTTACTGTATGTTTTTTAATGGTTTTTGATCTTCAATAAACTCTCAGAAATGGTAACATCTGTAAACTTTCTTTCTAGACTCGATACCCCATGTTGGAGAATCCAGAGATTTTGAGGAAAACAGCTGATGATTTTCTTAGTAGAATTGCGTTGACAGACGCTTATCTTTTATACACACCTTCACAAATTGCCCTGACAGCTATTTTATCAAGTGCCTCTAGGGCTGGAATTACTATGGAAAGGTATCGATTTGTTTACTTTAGTTCAAGTTAAGTTTTACTTCTTAGTAGAGTCTGAGGTTTTAAGTAAGGTCTATTAGATGATTGTCTTTATATTTATAATGCCTTATGTCAGATAAGTTTCGTGACTGAAGAAATGAAATTGCCTTTAAAAAAGTATTTAATCAAGTATTGTTGAGCTACATTTCTGACTTAGGTAGAAGTGAAACAGGTAGTTTTGGAAGTCAACTATAGCTGTATGATATTTACAAGTTCATCAGCTTGTAAATCTTGTCAAATGCAGCAAATCTGCTTTGTTGTATCATTCATATGTTGTACAGCATGAGTAACATATTCAGTAATGATGTGTAGATGTAATGCTTTAGGGAATATCCACATGGAAATTGAAGTTGAGCCATAAATAATACCTACTACATACGTAGAGATTCAGACATTACAATGAGTACTTTATGTGAATTAAATCCACTTGATTTTTTTAATATTATCTTATGCACATATTAATTCTTACACTTGTAACAGTACTATATGTATATTACCAGGGAGCTGGAAGAACAGCAAATAAGAAATATTTATTATACTCCAGTTATTTTTTAAATTATACTACTTTTATTGTTTATAATTAATTTCTCTTATGGCTTGAGATTCTTTTCATTTTTATAAATAGATGAAGAAAAAATTTTCTAAGCTTAAACTATTTTATATACTTACAGTTTCAAAGTACAGTGATAAGACAGTAACAGACATGAACAGATGTGATTTAGTTTTTGTCCTCTCTCATTGGGAACATTTTTTATTACTACAGAAGTACCAATATTCCTGACTCTCAGATACCATATTTCACATAAGGCAGTATATGAAAGACCAAGCTAGCTTTTTACACTATGAACAGTTACAAATTTTGAAACACATTTGCATCCAGGGTAAGGAACTGTGTGTGACCTTAGGCTTTTTTATTTATGATATGTATACCTCTTTTCTAATACTTATTTTTATCTATGTGTACATGTAAATATATGCCATGTATATAAGTGCCTGCGAAGACCAGTAAAGGATGTCAGGTCCCCAGAGTTAGAGTTCAGTAGTCATAAGCTACCAGATACAGGTTCTAGAAACCAAACTTGGGTCTTCTACAAGAGTAGGTTGTGCTATTAACCATTGAGACATCTCTCCAGTCCCAGTATACCTTTTTTTTGTTCAAACACAACTCTATGTAGGTTTAATCCTATTGTGATTTTTATCCCATTTATTTACTAAGCAAACATTTAGAGAGTTTCTGCTATATTACACTTAAGGAATATAGGAATGAAACCCTGCACTAAGTAGAAAAGACATCCATGTGAATAATTACTTGTCTGGAGTTTAGGTGTGGAGCCTCTGTAAGAGATAGCATATCTGTAATTCCGGCACATAGGAGATGGAAACAGGAATGTCAGGAGTTAAAGGTCATCCTCAACAGCTATACTGAGTTCTCAATGGGCTACATGAGACCCTGTTTCAAAAAAAAGGAATGTAAGGGAGATGACAAAGGTATAACAAGATGGGAATATGGAAACTATTTAATATGTAACATAGTTATCAAAGTTTTGTATAAAGTTTAATCTAGGTAGTTTAAAATACTGCAACAACAGTTCTTAAAACTCTTCATTTGTAACTAATTTACCTGGGAGGAAAACTACTTTTTATATTTATGTTTGAAAGACCTAGGATCTAAGAGTCTTCATTTGGGGTTCTAGCACCTATACACCATGTATTGGTATGTAAAATTTCAGGGGAACTAAAATTTAAACAAAGTGTAATTAGGGTTTATAAAACATTCATAGAAAAGTATTAACATATTTGCTTTGGGCTTGATAAGATGTAATAGATTTACAAAGCATGAGATGAGATCTTGTTGGTAGACTGCTTGTTAATACTCAAGTACATCAACAGGTAGAATGGCTGTAGGTAGTTTTACTGAGGGGAAAGCTGGCTGGTACCCTATTCCATATCTTCCACCTTTGAGCTTAGTTAGCCTGTCTACAGCTCAGACTCTTCATGAATCAATCGCATGAAGTTAGGCTTATGGAATATCTATATCAGACATTTAATATAAAATGATAAATATTGGTCCTTAGTACTGTTGTTACTGTTGTTTATCTCTGAAAGGTTATATATAATAAAATTTAAATAAACTTTGAAGAGTACACATCTCTTAAGCTAGCAAAAATGGTAGTAAATCTTTTAGACTATAATAGCTGTAGGTTTTAGTATTGTGGAGTTTTCTAATATTATGTAATATTTTTAAATAAGTAATTTAAAAACTGTACTTGATGAAATAAACATGGAGGTGAATAATTTATGTCTTGTCTTTTCAATGTGCTGTGTACTTTCAATGAGTTAAAATGCCTTTTTTCCCCCCTTCAATAGCTATTTATCAGAGAGTCTAATGCTGAGAGAAAATAGAACTTGCCTGTCACAGTTACTGGATATAATGAAAAGTAAGTGCTATTAACAAAGCTGCTTTCTGAATGAATGTTTTGGTATTTAATGTGCAGTGGTAGATTTCTTTAAATTTACTTTTATTGAATTACTGTGTCAGGATGCATTGAAGATACATTGGTGAGATTAAATAAAAAGTATATGGAAGGAAATACTTGTTATATGTAAAAGGGAATATGGATATCAGATTAGAAAAGGCTGAGTCAAAACAAGGTTCTTTTAAAAGTATGCATAAATATGTGATAGACATTTAGACACAAGGGAACGAACTTCAAAGTAAGGCTTACCTTTGCAATGGCTGTTCGGTAAATAATTTTAATTATTAATATATGTCATTTGCTGGTCATTTTCTTACTGATGCAAAACCAGTAATTGTCAGGTGGGGTTGATAGGGATGAAGTGTCAATTTCAGAAGTCATATTGACCGTTTGATAAAAATGTAGCTTGTCAGCTGGGCCTAGATTGGGACTTGGTGGTAGAGCTCTTGTCTAGCACGTGCCAATTCTTGGTTCAGACCCTAGCAAAGATACAAAAAACCTACCACAACAAAAACTGTGAAGAATGCTGCTAAAAAAAATGGCCCCTAAAAGGAGGTCCATGTCCTATCTGTGGGACCCGTGTCTGTTACCTGAGACTGCAGAAGTTGGAGTTGTGCGGGTTAGTTCATGAAAAGATGCTGATGGTGACTTGAGTTACTGAAGTAACGAGTACATGTAGTCACAAGGGTCCTTGTGAACAAAAGGTAGAGAGAAATTTCAGACAGCCATAAAAACAGTGTCATGACAGCAAAAGAGATGTGCAATCTTGGCCTTAAAAATTGGAGCAATCTAACAAAAAAACAAAGCTGGCAGTCACCAGAAATGAACAGGCAGAATGGATTTTCATTAGAACCTCCAGACAGAATTTGGCTTTCTACCAATACTTTGATTTTGGCCCAGGGAAAACAGATTTCAGATTCCTGGACTCTAAAGTGTGAGAGAATACATTTGGTTGCTTTGAAACACCAACTCAGTGATAATTTTAATATTAGCCTTGGGAAGCTTAGAAAGACTTTCATAAACACTTATTAAAAACTTATTAGTGCTGGTGTTGAGAAATCATCTTTAGAAATTCTGATTAGAATTTCTGCTTGGTTGATTGGTGCATAACCCACACACACAGAGAGACACATGTGACATCTATATCACTAATATGTGTTTTTGAGAACATAGCCCAGGCTAGACATAAACTTGGAATCTCTTGCCTCAGTTTTGGTAGTGCTGAGATTGTAGGGTGTGCCAGCACACTCAGTTCTTCATGAATTGTCTGGGAGATTATGTTCATAGCTACTGAGATGTACATTAGATGTAAGGGCGAATAAACCAGTAAAATACCGGATTGCAGACCTTTACTTAGGTGATAGTAAATGTGTATATATTTTAGTGTTTGTTTATTTTAAAAACTGGGATTCAAGGCATGTGGTTCTTATGCTGTGATGTGATTCTTTGCTTGAAGTAATTTTGAATTTCCTCTGAGCATAATGGAGCAGATGCTTTCTTTGCATAAGCTGTAGGTCTTCATGTTTACCACTAGAGGGCTCACTTCCAAAGCTAATTGTGATCTGGTAATCGTTCCTAACAATTTGGTAGTAGAAGGTACATAAGGATAACAAGATGTTATTTGAAGCTTAATGTTTAATTCCTGATTTCTCATTATCCTTATTTTGTTCCACTTTTAATATGACACAAGAATAGTGCTTCAGAAAATACTCAGTTTTAATATGAAGGGTTGTGTGTATGTGTGTGTGTGTATATTATATATATATATATATGGGGGGGCAGATATTACTCTAAAGATACTGAATCATAAGTACCAATTTCTGGTTTAGTTACCAGTCTGAAGCATATGACCACACAATAAGTCCCTGGACTTACTCATCATGTTTCTAAAAAATCTTGAGATTTTTGTTTATTATGTTGAATAAAAACATAAGTCAGAGCATATTTTATTACCTTACAATTACTGATCTATAATTCCCCCCCCCCCCCAGACAGGGTTTCTCTGTGTAGCTTTGTGCCTTTCCTGGAACTCACTCTGTAGCCCAGGCTGGCCTCGAGCTCACAGAGACCCGCCAGCCTCTGCCTCCCAAGTGTTGGGATTAAAGGCGTGCGCCACCACCGCCCGGCTATAATTTGTTTTTAACCTTAGTAAAAGGATATGTTTTTATAGCAGCTGTGTTTTGTTACAGAGGCATCCCTTTTTTTTATGTTATTTATTTATTTATTTATTTTGGTAAGCAAGAGGTCTGTTAATGAATATGGCTGGTGGTAGAGAATAAAGAATATTTACTAAATCACATAGAGATTATTAGTTCACAAGCCTTAAATTGAGCAAAATGTAAACATTGGGTACTTAGAAATAAATATTATATAACATGCTTACATTTGTGCCATAGATAATGAAATGAACAGCAAATATCTATTACTTGAACTTAGAAGGCTGGTGCTTCATTTTAGTATAGAATGTTAATATGGAATACAAATCCTGGTAAGAATGTACATCACCACCAATGTCTTGTTTCCTAAAGCAAGTTAGTTTATTTTGCTTTCTTTATATGAAAGCATACTTTATTTTATTTATTTATTTATTTATTTTGAGACAGGTGTAGCCCTGGCTGTCCTGGAACTCGCTCAATAGACCAGGGTGGCCTTAAACTCAAGAGATCCACCTGACTCTCCAGGGTGCAGAGATGAAGGCGTGTACCACCACACCCAGATGAAAGCAGACATTATTAAATACTTTTGTATCTCCATGTAGGCATGAGAAACCTAGTAAAAAAGTATGAGCCACCCAGGTCTGAAGAAGTTGCTGTTCTGAAACAGAAATTGGAGCGATGCCATTCTGCTGACCTTGCACTTAATGTGGTGACGTAAGTAGGCATGACCTAAAAGTTATGTTCACAAAGTCATTGAGTTCAACTGTTATTTAAATTACTTTACTGGTACAAAGTGTGTTAATCTTAGGACCTAAATTATAATCAGTTGAGTATAGTTTTTGCTTGTGTTGGAAGTTGATATTTCAATTGAATATACTGGTTTTCCTTGTGTTGGGAGTTGAACCCAGGGCCTTGTCCATAGGCCAGTGCGCTGCCTGTCCTACATTTGCAGCCTGGCCTGTGTGTACATTTCTAGTGGGAGGAAACACAAGGAAGAAATGTTTGACTTTCCTCCTACAGTTCTGATTCTGATCATTCCTGTGTAACTTGGCTTGCTTTTCCACTTTATGGAATTACTGAGAGTCAGTCTTCCTATGAGATCCTTAAACTTTTGTTTCTTTACCAACCTGGTACTTGGTTTGAGAAACAAGTATACTGTTTTAGACTTAATTTATATAAACTAGTAAGGAAACTTGGCTCATTTCTGTTTGATGAAACATTGTATCAGAGAACAATAAAATGTACTCTTAGGTTGAAACATTGTATCAGAGAACAATAAAATGTACTCTTAGATTGCTTTGTGTAAAAGTATAAGAGCATACTTAATGTCTCTTAATTTATAGGCTAATGTGGATTTCACCCTAAAAATCTATGTTATGTTCTGTATAAAAGATCTACCGAAACTTAATTTTTAAGATGTAATGCAAGTAAAAGAATTTGTTTTCTATGGACTGACTCTACAGTTCTATTATTTAAAAAGATCTACCGAAACAATTCTTTTTAAGATGTAATGGAAGTAAAAGAATTTGTTTTCTGTGGACTGACTCTACAGTTCTATTATTTATTAACATGCAATGGGAATTAGATATGGCATATATATATATGTATGTATTTATGTGGTATTTTGATATCTATGATTAGTGAAGAAATAATAACAAATATGCATGGAAAACTGAAGAGCATACCAAGGCCTTCAGCACAAGGCAGCTATGCCTTAACTCCTTAACTGTAGTTGCAGTAGAGAACTACTCAATGGCTGTACAAAGTGCAAAGTGTCAGACTGTTGTTTTAAAGCTGTGGCTTCAAAGCACGGCTTTGTGTAAACCTTGAAATTGGTAGGTTTCAGTAGTAACCAATATCAGAAAGCTATAAAGGAAGTTAACCTGTTGGTAAGTAAAAGTTTTGTAGCACTTAACTGTGTTCTTACGTTGATTTTAAAATGTGCAAACGAGGCCCCACACCCACCAATCTAGCCCCTACCTGTTTTGTCTAGAAGTAGAGTTACTAGAACATAGAATGCCCATTATTTACATATTTATTGTGTCTGTTTTCATTCTAAGGCAGAAAAGTTAGCAGCTGTGGCAGAAACTCTATGTGTGGGTCTCCCTCCTCCTCAGGCAGTCTTGGCCACCAGTCCACGAGGGAGGAGGGAACAGAAGCAGGGAGCAGGGTTCAGATGGCTGTGAACATGAACGGCAGTAGCCTTCAGTGTTACAGCTCACCTTTATTCCAGAGTAGGAGAAAGAGGATGGGAACGGCAGCTGGGGATCACCTCATTTGTATTTGGCAACATGCTCCTAACAAACAGCAGGAGCAGGATACCCAGTTATCATATGGGCAGCAGACAGAGAGTGTCTGCAGGGATCTGTGTCAATGGTCACATTTGAGATGGGTCAGGCTAAGTCTAGAGGTATCCAGGGAGGGAGGGAGCCCTGCTGGAAAGGGAGTCCTCCATTTTGCGCCGAGCCCAGAGAGGTATCTGGACATGGTGGACTACAGCCGTAAGTTCAGGGTACTCCAAAATGTGTGGACTGCAAACCCTGAAGTACTTACTAATTTGTCCTCCTAGTTGGACCACTCAACTATTAATTCTGTTCTAGTTAATAATGGAATGGGTCATAATCCAAAATTCCTAACTGACAGTTTATATTTTATTCTAAGTTGCCATTTGCTTTGCACTCTGCCAAGGAAAGTCTACATACATTCCTGTGAAAGTGTCTTGAATACATTTCTTTGTATAGGAAGGACTTAAAAAAAAATTACATAGATTTTTATAAAATACAACCAAAGTTTCTACAAAGTAAAACAGACTTAAAAATACAAGTTCAAATTTTATTAGAGTCAGTGGTCAAAGTTAGTCTGTCAAATTGCTGTATAGTTAGTTTCTAAGTACACAGTGTCTGTTCTGCATATCTCAGTGCAGGCTGGAAACAGTTCATGAACAGCACCAAGTAGCATGACCTCAGCACAAAGCATTTGTTTTCCTTGATCATTAAAATGTTTGCCTTTAGTTTTCACTATACAGTAACTGTATTCTTCTGTCACTCATTGAGTAAAATCCAAAGTTCCCTTTAATCAAGCTGCAAATCTCAATCATGGCTCCAGAATAACTTACCAGATGGGTCTACCGTCTGCCAACTTTTTCTATGTATAAATGCATGAAATACTTTGTGTGTCACTGTGTCCACATCATGCATTTAACATTGCTAATCTTTAACTCCTGCCAGTTTGGGTGGAAAAAAAAGTGTCACCTTGATCATTTGTATTTCCCCAGTTACTGTGAATATTATGTTTCTAGGTTTGATAGCCATTTGAATTTCTTTTTTCTGCATTGGTTCTGGTATTTTATTCTTATATATTCTCATCTTTAAAATTTTTTTGATAGTTATCCTAGTTTTTTTATATATAATTTTTTTCTTACATTATTGGTACTTTTTTAAATAAATGCTTATGAAGGATTTTTCCCCTAATATTAGTAATTTTGCCTAGTTTGCTTTTGAGTATTTCATGGTTTTCTTAGAAATACAATTTTTTTTTTATCACAGATAAACTCAAGGTGAGACCAGTTTTTAAATCCCATTTATTTATTGATTGTGTTCTTACAGATGGAAGTGGGTGCCTGTATGTAGGACAGAGGACAGTAGGCAAGCGTCACTTTTCTTTTTCTATATGGCTTGGGGGAACAAACAGGTCATCTGTCTCAGTATCTAAACCCACTGAACCTGTCGCCTAAGTGTGGAGCCACTTTTGTCTGTCTGCTTTAATCACTGATATGACACCACACTCTTAACCATAGCTTTTATAGTGTGCCATTTATTGTTCCTAGGCAAGGTCTTGTTATAAGACCTAGTGGGCCTCCAGCTCTGAATCCTCCTGTCTTCCCCACCCAAGTATTCACATTGCAGGTATGGACCACCACTGGGCTCCACTTTAGTGTGTGTTTATGTTTACTAACACCTTTTCCCTCTAGATTCTCTTTGCTATGTTTACTTGAGGCAAGATCACTGTGTGGCCCAGGATTATCCCAAAATCTCATTAGAGTCACTAGTACTGAGTTCTATAGCTATGCTCATTCTCCTCTTTTCATCTTTGCAGGTTCTTGCTACACTGGATTGAGTATTGCTTTCATAGGCACGATCCCTTTCCAGTTATTTACTTAGTCCCTCTTCTTCAGTAGAGATCTCTTTCTTTTGGTTTTGAAATTTGGGTTGTAGCTCACATAGCCTTGCTAGT